>CAXKVY010003646.1:0-22881 GCA_964058915.1 Tetropium fuscum | reverse complement strand
TATGTGGCCATCAGCGCCTACAATTTTTTTAGAGCCTCCTTAATTTCCTCATCGGAGAGAAATAACTACCTAGTAATTACTTTGGCATTGTAGATGTACAGGTCTTGTCAGCAGCACCGTTGAATTTGAGAAAATCACCGCAAATTAGATTTACCTAATAGATATTTCAAAACTGCTCACTTAACTCTTCTATACAATAGGTATATGTAATAAGATCGTTCCTTCTACGAGATGACCCTGTTGTCACATTACTGGCACCAAATTGGCGTTGGAAACAATTGTTAAAAAGTCACTCAAGTGGTTCAACACGGTCCACATGCCGATTTTACAATAGAGAAAATATGACGCTGTGATGTAGGTAATATGAATAATGTTTACCGAGTGAGCAAAATAAATGTAGTGTTGCTACCAATCAAATACTCTGGTACAGTGCTGCCTACATATTATCAGGCAACAGAAACAGTTCTTCAAGTTTCAACAAGCGAAATACAACTTCAGATGTTAAAAAAATCATACAGAATGCAAGTGATATATCTCTCAGTGATATATCTCGATTCTCCTTCTGGAATATGTAGTTAGAAATTGATATTTATAGTCACTATGTCTTATGTGTGTCTCTATGGATTCATAGGAATTCTCCTCTTTCAAATGAACTTACCAATCAAGGGTCATGAAGATCAAGAAGTTTCCATGTTGGGAATAAATATACAATATACATCTCTTAAATATAAGAAATACAAAAAATATCACAGGATGCCGACAGTTTTCGCGTGTTAGATAAAGAGAGCATTCCAGGTACTTCGCATGTTAAATGAGTTTGTCTCCATTTAACATACGAGGTGTTCAACGAAATAGCGAAAGCGAATTAGCGAAATTTTGAGTAGTGATGTACACAAGTTCCTATAAATGAATTGCTTGAAGTCTTCCAAGAAATGAATAGATTATTTCTCCTGGGTGATGGACTGCCAGGCCTGCTACACTGTCGCCGGTAGTTGCTACGGCCACCGAGATGATCGAGGACCACGCCAAGAAGCTCTACGTCATCAAAGAGGACCACGGGAATCCGCTAATCCGGCTGGCCACGGACTATGATCCAGAGGAAGCAGGACCTCACAAACGGCCAAAGACCCAAATCCTGGACAACGGGTGAGTATATAATCACAATCTTATGTTTCAGCACGACTGATGCGAGAAGAAGCAGACGACACCGAAGAAAAGAACAGGACCAAAGAAAACGGATCGAGAAGACACTAAAACAGCCCAATCCAGTGGATGGCGAGGCCGACTGCCTTGCCAAACCACACATCCTTACCTTACCTGACTGAGCCAGCGAGCTGATCGCTGATCAGCTCTCTAGCTCCGTCATCCTGAGCTACAATGCTCATCCTCCATATCAACCTGAATGCCGCGCAGCCGGGATCTAGTAAGCCCGGCTCTAGTAAGCGGTCTCGGCCTACATAGATATTAGGGGTAAAGAGCGATGGTACCGCTCGGTCCCCTCTTATCGAGGTCACATCTATAGCCAAGGATATTGGCGCGCGATAGTTGCTAGGCGAGTTAGTTCTCCATACCTAAAGTCTACCCCACGAAAGTTGAACAAAGTCGGGGTTTATCGACGTTCCCCCTCGTCGATAAAATATGCAACTTAAGCTTCTGTAGACATCAGCGCGCGATGAAAATTATATTTTCTTTGTGTGTAATTGTAGTCCAAATATAATATGGAACCTTTATAATTAATTTAATAATAGGGTACATGGCAACATTTTAGTTTTTATCCCTAATTCTTTATATCTGGTATGGTTCGATTCCTTTGTCATATTATATGAGAATCGGAAACTCAAGAGATGCTTTGCATGTGGAAACACATACTACCACTAGTAAATTGGCCATGGAAAAAGATGAAACCGAGGTGGTTCAATTATTATGTTATATCCTGAGACGAATTTATTCCTGATTTAACTCTGACGTGGATCACACCCCACAATAAGCTGTGGGTATCTCTTCTTTCTTTATCTAATGCAATATCTTACAATTTCTAGAAGTTCTTTC
The DNA here is from genome assembly GCA_964058915.1 of Tetropium fuscum. Lineage (NCBI taxonomy): Eukaryota > Metazoa > Arthropoda > Insecta > Coleoptera > Cerambycidae > Tetropium > Tetropium fuscum. The sequence goes on along the minus strand of CAXKVY010003646.1, from coordinate 20,832 downwards.
GGTAATTTAGTAATACAACATTTGAAAAATTTAAAATGAGGGGACATGCACTAAAGGGACCTGCTAACTATTATATCAAATTTAGAGACTCTGGAATAAGCTTGTTATTTTCTCTGTATAGAATTTATTTGGGCCACAGGGTATCACTTCAAGTTCACATATGAACATTCAGGCCGCATAAAAGGATTTTCTACTTGTTTTAAGTCAGTGCTTCGGTTACAATAGAGATAATATGTGACTTGTAGGCAAAGAAAATGAGTGGTGAAAGACTGCTTTATATTTGTTTTCTTTGGATGTGGGTGTTACAGTGCGAAGGGATTACCAATAATGAAAATCAACAGGTATCTTAGAGCTTAGAAATCTATCTGATCTAGTAAATTCATCTTAAAAAAATCAATTAGTTCGGATAAAATCACAGAACCATCCACTAAATAAAGGATTATCTTTCCAACCTACCGTGCGCCAATAAAATATCTACAATTTTCATCAGAGAATAGATCTTCCACTATTATATGTTTATGATATTGATATTGAACGGTCCTGATTTTAGAAATTACAAACAAAATTAGGGCGTGTTATTGTTTTAAATTTGTAGCGCCGATTACTGTTTTAAAAGCTGTTCTAGTTTGTTTTATTGCATTCGCTCCTCAGTCGTGTTTTTTTAATAGATATTGTAATAGACTCTGTTAGTGAGACGTCATGTCATGTCATTGATCAGTGGTGATGGTAAACTTTATTAGCTCGCCATCTTTGTCGATGCCTCGACCCTGGGCGAAACTACGTGCTTGGAGCGTGCGATATAACACCGTTATTTATTTAGTTATGGTAAATGTCAATATTATTGATTAAATTCTAGTACATATTATTCATGACATTCCATAACTCTTTTAGTTAACTACCCGGAGCTTGATAGTGGTTTCAAATATTTCTGATAATGTCATAATATTGCTTTATGTAAGGTCATGTTGATGAAGGCATTCTGTTAACACTTATGTTCAAAGTACGTAAGTAATATCGAAATTCTCTTACCCCAACGGCATATCGTCGCATTCCAAGTATAACCGCTTTAATATCATCACTGAAAAGGTCCAATCATATCACATGAATTTGAAACCTGTTATATAATACAATGACATTGCCTTGTGTCTTTTTTTCGCCACATTCAAGTACTGACATGGAAAGACTGACCATTCTTCAAAAACTTAAAGCCTGGAACCAAAAGAGTGACATCAACGATTCTAGACCACTTCCGGCTACACCCTTCAATCAAGGTTGATTCTTACAACACTCTAAGGGAACTACCCCAAATTAGTTTTTCTAAATTGCATCCTCAAAAATTTTGCACAAAGTCGTCGAGGTTCTAGTAAGTCATCAAACGAATTAACGAATTAGAACCAGAATTGGTTCTAACCAATTCGTTATTTTTGTTCCGATTTGCATCTATTGCACCGAAAATACATAGCAAATGATTCTGATATTTTTCTGTAATTGTTCGTTAAGATTTAATCTATCGCTGAAACAATACGTCCATTGTGTGTCTATTTTCTCCGCTACTTTTCTTGAATAAATTCAATTTTTTGAGTGAACTCTTATAAGACTCCATGTATAAAGTATCATCTCTGAGATCAATTTTCTCCCAAACGACGTATATGAGATCAAATAAAGTGGGTGCGTAGCTGTATAATAGACGAATGCAAATCCTACAAAATTTTCACCCTTTTTTCATAACCCTCGTTTGGCCGAAGAAACTCCTTAATTAGGTAAATAAATATTTCTGATTTAAAATCTAACACTAGGCCTTAAAATAACATTTAAACAGTGGCAGCATGCGTTAAAAATTATACTTTTACTGACGTTTGCAGAAAAAAATCCTATTTTTCTCTCTGGCTATCTCCTCTTATTCTGATTTTCTTGAAGAAATAGACCGGGAGGTAGTGAAAGTCATGCCTATGACTTAACGCTTAACGTTTAACTTATAACGAAACGCTTAATTTGCAAACAAAAAATGTTAACTCACTTTAATATATGAAGTCCCCGCGATGATTCTTTAATTTATCATTTTTTATCATCAAAATATGCATAATATGATAATACCCTCCAAAAGGCATACTGGTTAAATTGGTTTGGTCTATAACTATATTTTCGCGTTTCTAGTATCCCTAGCCACTTTAAACTCCATTTGTTTAAATCGCCCTATTATTGATGTAACTTAATGAAGCACTATTACTTTTCACACAAAAAATTAAAAAGTGTGAAATATAGTGTACCTATACTGTAAACTATAGGTACCATATACTTAATATAATTAGTATATCAGTGTTACTAGCCTGATATAATAGATAGTCATCTATATCATCATTAAAAAAAATTAAACCCCTGGCGACAATTAGCTGTAATATTAACTGCAATACTATATATATTGTAGTATCGTAAAATACTATTGGTAAAGTACTATTGTAAAGTACTTTACCAGATGGGTAAAGTACTATTTTGTATAACGAGCAGATTTCTGCGGAACGAGCGCTAGCGAGTTCCGCAAAAGGAAGCGAGTTCCGCAAAAAGGATGCGAGTTACACAAAATATGGTTTCCCAACGTGTTTCATACAAGATTTTTTTCTAATTTTCAACAATTTTGTATTTTATGAAAAGAAAACTGAATTTTATACGTTTAAAACCAATCCAGTAGGTTGCAACGGTGTGACAGCTCGTCACTTTCATAGCTTGTCAGGTCTAAATACCCTACTATGAAATGAACTTTACAAAACCAGGTGCGTAATATTTTACTTTTCGTAACTGGTTGTGAAGACGTTTTCTAATGTCAAAGGGGTTTGAAAAGTGTTACTTTACATGTCAAAATTAGAAAAGTACATCCCTAATAACGATATTCGCACCTGTTCATCTTCTTTCAGAATCTGATAGGAGAAGAGGAACGGAGAGGTGCCTCCTTGCAAAAATATATTCGAGACAGTGACCAAAAGAAATCAGAGACTAAACATGGACTCTGGATCATCGGCCAACCGAATAGACAACCTTATCCATCAGGTAAGTTGTCCTTATTTAATATCTTATATCCAACAGTTTAGAGAAGGCATAAGCTTTCTACGACACAACCCAAATATGCACAGTTTAAAAAAAAGTGGCGCAACCGATTTTTCGGTTAAGTTCAAGGTCCTCTAACTTTAATACTGGTAAACCGATTTAAACCAAAAGTTTTGTTTTGTTTGTGTCTTAACTCATTGCGTGTCATGTTAAAAGGGTCAGATAATAGTTTTCTTCCAACATACAAAATAATATGAAATTCAGCCACATGCTTTTTATCATTTTTTGGAACAACCTGTGCACTACACCAGTACTTAAATAAAAAAAAATATATAACCCTATTAAAATTGCTACTCTTAACAAACACTTATTTTTTTTAATCATCGCTTTACCTTAAAAATATACGAAATTAGAGCATATTTATTGGAATCCTATATTTTTGCCTATTTATCTTCTATGGCCACGCTCTCGATTGAAAATACAGTTGCCGGCTCTATAGATTTACAGGGATTATTACAACATTTGCCCCTGCTAAATCTAGAAAAGTAGCTTTTAAATGGACATTGCTACCTATATTTTTAGTTTATATTATTTTTTTTCATAATATATCATAACCAGTTTTATTAGCGTCAGTGCATAGTATATTTTTCCTGTATATATATTTATTTAATAACATTTTTAGATGATATATATCATGTAAATATATCTAAAAATATAAATATAATTAATATAAATGTAACTTTTAAATATAACTTCAATAATGTTAATTAGTACAAAATTTAAAAAACGCGTAGGGGTCCGGGGGTATAGCGTCAAACCCAGGTCCGTTGGGATGTTGATGCGGCGCTGCTCAAAATCGTCCTTACCAAATCAACCCCAAAGTTAACGCAGGGTTAAAAGCAATGTGAAAGTTCGATACTATTAAGGAAATCGGTTAAAGAAAATCCCGACAGTTAAATAAATACCATGTAATTGGATACATGGAACATACGTGAAATTCGGCTATATACCTAAAATAGTCAATGCAGGATGCAGGCTTCGTATTTGTAAAAGTAATTGCGTGCATTTTTCTCTCATACAGGTTATGACTCAAGTGGCTTAGGGGAGGGCTACCAAGGATATGTGGGAAATACAGGATACCAAGGATATCAAGGTGGCACAACAGGATCTGGACTAACCGGCTCTGGATATACTTATGATTCTAGCGGACCTGGAGCATATACAAGTGGTACACAAACATTATTATACTATTTATTGATTGAAAGTTATGATTGTGGTGGAATATTTTTGACAGCTTCGTTTATTTTGTAAGGGCATACTTTTGGGACTGGATACGCTTACAGTGGGGGTGCTTCCCATCATTATGGAAACACCGGCACTAAATTTGGCCATAGTGGAAGTGGACATGGCGTTACTGGCCAGGGAGATGACAGTTATAAGGTAGACCTGAGAAAATTGCTTAGTATCTATATAAAATATAATCATGAGCGTATAAAAACTCGACGCAAGAATGTGTTCGAATATGCGACTGAACATCACATTATCTATAACATGGTCATCAGTATATAACTATATACACTTAAGGGCAAAAAACTGCAATCAGTTAATATTTGGTAAAATTTGTATCATCGTATCAACTTTTTTATTTTAAGTTCAATTTTCATATTTTTTGCTGTATAACTGTAGATAAAATGAGCAGTTTCAACTTGCATATCAAGTATTTTCTTGTATGGTTGCGTTTTAGTATCAAGTATCAGTATTTAGAATTTAGTATCAGTTTTAGAATCGTTTTAGTATCATCTTTACTTGCAAGAAATTGGTTTTGAAATAATTCCACAAGACGTTTTTAAAATTAGGGTTCTACAACAACATTTTAATTAACCCTGTATTATGACTAAAACGCAAAAGAAATATGAAAATTTAACCTAAAATAAAAAAGTTATGAGACCTTAAATTTTACCAAATATTACCAAATATTTACGTTTTTTGCCCCTGAGTGTACAGTGTGTAAGAAGTTGCAGTTGCAGTAAGTAATTTAATGTAATATTACGATATTACAAGAGCGTAAAGGCTCTTAATTCAAACCTTTCCTCGCATGGAGAGCATCATGTTCACATACAGATCGTCATATTAATAGCCATACAATGTTCGAGCATCTATACCCTTTGAAAAATAAAATTAGCACATTTTTCAATTTCAATTGAGGATATCACAATTATTGTTGGGATAATGACAAACTTTCAGGATATCTTTTGTTCGTTTTTTTTTCACTTATGTCGCTATTGTTTCCTTTACCCAAAAAATCGAAATATGCTTAACCTTATTCCTTTACTAGGTAAAAAATTAAATAATTTTAACAATAATAATTTTTGATAATTTGAATAATAAAATAATAATAATAAATTATTATTTTAGCTTTTGCGTCCTGACTTGTCAACATCTATGTCTCCTCAGTGCATCTTTTTCTCTAAAAGTTTCAAAACCAAAACACATTTAAATATTCGTAAGCATGATAATTCAAATTTAATTAGGAATATCTTCTTCAGATGTATTTTAAAGAATCAAAATGAGCTTAACAGATTTAACTCTATTCCTCTATTAGGTAAACGTATTATATCAAATTATATTAAACAATAAACATGGCATAAACATGAATTCAATTTTTTTTTAATATAATAGGTACTTTAATTCAATATCTGTATAGGCATACCTAATAATGGCAAATTAATTGCATGTTGAATACTACACTTTGTCCACGACCATTGTACGTGTTTTATCTTGAACGAGTTATTTTTCAGTCTTTAATGCGTCTTTGTGAGAAACGAAACGAGAAGTGAGAAAAGTTTTTGTGAATTTTTTTATTTTAAAATGTCTCAATACTCAATAAATATTCAACATATGTAACTCAAATGTAAAGAGTTACATAATACAAAACAGTTGTCATTATTAAATACTATTGTATAATGGCTCCATTATACAATACTTTTCAAATATATTATTGATTAAGTATTGATTTTTTTTAGAAATTAGCTCTCAAAAAGCTGCTACTTCCATTGGCAGGACTGGCATTATTAGGAGCTGCTGCAGCCTGGTCAAATAATCCTGTTTTATTGCAACTTGGATCTATAAGTGGAAGGAAAAGAAGAAAAAGATCCATTTTGGAAAGAAGTACTGATGATATTTATCCTGCTAATCCAGTAGTGAAACCGGATAATTTGCATTAGTATTTCTGAATGTAGATTGCAAATGAGTTTTTTTAGTAATTATATTTTATTTTAAATAAATATTATTTACTACTTAAAAATCCGTATTTTGATATTGATTTATACCAAATAAGCATAATACAATCAACATAGTTAAAAGGAAAATTTCATTATAATATAATTTCCCCTATAATATCATATCCCCATGTTAGGAATCCGTAAAACAATGCAATATTAGTAAAATATAAATAAATGTGAAATAATTTCATTAGTTCGGCTTTAGTTGTTTCGTCAAGTTTTTTTTGTATTCTTCATTATTTAAATCTTCTGTTCTAATATATTAGGGCATTTAAAACTTCTAACACAAACGTCACTATTTTTTATTGGGAAAGAATGAAAATGTAAACTTGTGTCCGCATCTTTTCAGGAACTACAATCGTACATACGTAATTTGTGTTATACTTCTTACCAGACTTCGTAGAAGTTGATGCCATTATAATAGTACCTACCTAATAAACAGTTGGACAAGTTTAAAAATTCGTTTTTATACTTTTTATAACGAATTTGACGCACAGGACCCTGTTGAAACTGCTGATATGTCAAATAACCTATGTAAACAAACAGTCAATCTATAACTCACTAAGTATGTTCACATATTTTCCGCATAGATGGCGCATACACTTTTGGACTCTCCAGTAGATGGATAGCGAATTTGTTCTTGGTGCCTTGAGTAATTGAGTATCCCAAATATAACTGGCTCTTTGCACTGTGTCTTGCATCAAGTTGTTGCGCTTCCCAATGCCCCTGTTCAATGCGACTTTACAAATTATTAATAATTATTGTTTTGACCTTTGCAACATAATATTTGCAAACACAACATTAGCATCAGTATCAGCCATACTAATAGGCTCATGATGTATGTTATAATAATGGTCCCTGCAATCTTTAAAATGTTTAAAATTAATAGGATGGTGAAATGAGTTTTAGAAAAAAAAATTAACATTATTTTAAATGACCATTTCGTGCATCAACTATCCATCTTGTTTATGTAACTAGGCGGGATTCATTTGGCTCTTCGGTGGTAAGTTGTTTTTGTTCCCTTGGTAATAGAGAAGACCTTATGTGGTCCATTCCTAGTTCATTTGAAAGTGGAATAACATCCCTATAGCCTATATCGATAACTAATATATCACCATATGTTGAGTATTACCTCTACTTAAAATAGCCGTTGTTTTGGCTTTCAGAAAAATATGGTCCCTGAATATCTAAGAACATATTTATTTATATACTGAATTACTTTTGATGACTTTATTTATTTTTAATATTTTAATATTTAATATTTTCTTCCGCATCATACAGGGGAAGTAGTATCTCGAGTAGTATACCTAGTTCTAAAGTCTAATATTCCAACGATACGACAAGCGGGCCGCTCGGCACAAAATGAACACCCGGTATAACATTTTTGATCCAAAACTACAATAGGAAAATTATTTAGTTTGCTTTTAATAGTAACATATAACAAAATAAGCAATATCTAGCGGTTGATTTTTTTATTCTTTATAATTGATCAATTTAGTTATTGGCGATCTGATTTGACATTTCTTTGCCGCCACCATTTTGTGTAAGACCCTGTATAAACTTTTGTGCCATATTTTAAGTAGAACGATTTTATTTTAAGAAGTTTTAATTTAAATGTACTAATAAAGGAAATATAGATAAATGTTAAAAAAAATTATAACAGTCAAAAAGTAAAAAAAAGCGAATTTTGACCCATAACTCAAAAACTGGTCATAGGATTGAGTTGTGCCCATAAAAACTTTTAATCAGAACGTCGAGAACTTCATCATATCAAATTTTCAGAAAATTAAAAAGCCATTTTCCATAAGAAATGTGTGGGGTCCTTTCCGTATAAAAAAATGGATATATTTAAATATATCCTAAAAACATTCGCTATTTTAGTTTTGTATAATGTCGACTAGGCCAAAACTACTCATAACATATACAAGTCGTTAATTAATACTCTAAAATTATATAGATTCTATTTTTTATTGTAAAATTATAAAGAAATTACATCGACAGAAATAGTATATAGGCAAGACACCTTAAACAAATGAGGAGATGGAAGCAAAACTGTTTTGACCTCTTTGTGCTGTTTTCTTGAATATTGATGTCGACTGTGCCTAAACTACTCATAATATATACAAGTCGTTAAATACATACTCTAAAATTATATAGATTCTTTTTTTTTGTAAAATTATAAAGAAATTACATAGACAGAAATAGTATATTGGCAAGACACCTTATAAAATAAATTCAAACTAAGAGAAGGAAGCAAAAATGTTTTGACCTCTTTATGCTGTCTTCTTGAATATTGGCACGTTGGTTTTATTCTGTACACTAGATCTTGGTCCTACGCCTCCGGGGGTCCAATAACGCTTTATTTATCCAGAGGTATCTGAACATGTAAATGCATTCTCAGCATCTGTTGTCTGTTTTTGCTCTTCGAATATTTATATGGCGATCGATATCACCAGCAATTACTCCAATGCGCGTCTATTTCTGTTTAAATAAGTGAACGACCGATGCTTAAAACACTGGCCCAACTGCCTGCAAAATAATGTTTTTATTTCTGGCACACTCTGATAAAAAGGAGTGATTGAGGCATGACTAACGGCGTGATTTTCCTTACATTAGTCTCAATATAACGACATTAACGACGAATAATTTGTCATAATTTGTCATATTCGTATAAAAAGGGACATCTCTTTGTTTATATCCGCTGACTGCTCAAGATATCGGTTTATTGCATCGGATTATTGCATCGGATTATTGCATCGGATTATTGCCTCGTCCTAAGTAAACAAACCGAGCCATGGTCAGACTTGATTTTTCTCAAGAGTGTAAGTAGCAGCAACCACACGCACATGTAGGTATAATGTTTTTTACTTTAAAATAAATCTCGTATTTTACTAATTGTTATTATTTCTCAAATAACTCATAAGTAAAATGAATAAAGTATTTTTAAAATTATGTTAACAAATAATTTTGTTAAATGCGAAAACAAAAGTAATCCGACACTGGCTGCTATTAAGTTTTTACTGCAAGTATGTTTTTATACTAATATGAATTATTTCTGGTGGATACTATACACCAAATCATTATACGGTTTCAATCTGCTAGTACTATTTAATACTAATATCCGTTATATTACTTGGGTAGATTTATAGAATAGGGAAGAAGCGCATTACGCAACCTTACGGAAAATAATTACAACACCAATTGAAATGGTCACTTCGCGCTTATTTCTCTACATATGTATCAATCGTATATGCCTAAGTAAGTGTATGTAATCTGTTAATATTCGTCGTATTTATTACAAACTTTTCTGTTTGTAAGAAGAAAACAAAGCAGAAGTTTTTGAAGTCTTGAGAGAGAGTCTTGAAGTCTTGGCAGAAGTCTTGTGCAAAAAAATGCGTTTCACTTTTCCACAACGTTTCACCAGTCACTTTCTTTTACTAGCAGAACTAGTCATGTCCCTACTTAATATTTTTTCAATTATTAAATATTTATATAGATATGATACTTTATTGACATTATAAATTGAAGTGATCAAGAAACTGTGCTTTGAGGAATATCAGAATTTATTTTATCACTTTTACGTCACTTACATTTTTACTGACTGACAATACTTATCAATTTTACTGACTTTCTACAATAATTGGTGGAGCTAACCATGGATCGGTGGGAATTGACGAGTTTTTAAGCGACGGTTTCTGACAAGTAGGAAATTTTATTTAAAATTTGCCAGTCTCGCCGCCGACGACGATGAAATTTTCAGCACTCACTTCCGAATTATCTACATTTACATCTAATATACTGGGGTTAGTATTCCATGCAACCGACTACAGACGGCAGCACCGATAGCAGAACAGCATAAATAGGTATATTAAATTAAAAGATGCAAGTTTCAGACACAAATGTATGCTATTCTTCTTGAATCTTTTGAGATATTAAAATTTCTAATTTTTTAAGTGAATACTTCTTTAGCCGTATGAGAGTGATTTTTCAAGGTCGCGTCACGATACTTTTTATAACATTTTCGTCTCGCAAGTGAGATAAAGCATATGGCAGATGTGAGTGAGAGAGAGAGAGAGAGAAACAGAGATGTCGAATGCAGCTTTGACTTGGGCAACGATCCCACACAAGTGTTCTAAAACGGAAAGCAATTTTGATATAATGAGAAACAGAGATAGCGAATGAAGAGAATACAATGTTACTTATGCATATCCTGCTGGATATATCTTTATTGGGTTTTCTGATCCAAATGGATGATGATCTTTTTGCGGAGGTAGCGTCCTTGCCACTACTTTACTTTCTTCGTGAGAAATTCGATACACGATAGAACGGAACCCGACCAGACGGAACCCAACCAGACGTAACCCGACCAGACGTAACCCGACCAGACGGAACCTCCTGATATATTGTTTTCTGATTCTGATTTCTGATTGTATTGTATTTTCATTTACTTAAGAAACAATAAATATTTATTTATATTATTTATAAATATATATTTCTCCCTTAAGAGGTATTATTATTTTAAATAAAAGTGCTGAGCGCGCCTAAAGACGTTTTCACGCCTGTTATAATACCTATGTAATTACATTTATGTTATATAATGGATTAGTTAGGTGAATCAATAAAACATAATATCGATATTGTTATATGAAATTATTTATTCTTATCTCTGTACCCATGATGTAATATTAGTTACAAAATAAACAATAATATTTGCGAATTATATGTGGAATTTTCCTCGGATTGGCCTTTTTCACGGCTATTATATTCTAAGACTGAAACAATAGGCATATGGAAGTGAAAATATGCTGTAAATACTTTAGATTCAAGTTTATCTCTCTCGCTTAGTCAACGAGTGGACTTTGCTCGACTGGGCGTTACATAGACGAAAGTGATGCGTGACGCGTGACGACTCAGTCTCATTCAATACCCACAAACTCTCTCTACTGCATGTCTCGCTCTGCCGACTGATCCTCTCTCACTTAGTCTACTCGAGCCGACTTTACCCGAAGGTGCGTTACATAGCCGAGCGTGACGCGTGACGCGTGAGGCGTGACGGCCGTCTCACCCACAAAAATAAAAGTGCTGAACGCGCCTAAAGAAATTTTCACTTCAAAAACCTCTTGTGGTTTTACCGTTGATATAAAATGATGATAAATACAGGTCCTAATATTGTGTATTAGAATAGAGTAGCGAAGAAAATTAAAATAAGAGAGAATAAACAATGTTGACAAATATAATTTTAAATTCCAACGAATTAAATATAGCCCAGTGTGGTCGTGCAAGCAAATGTAGGTAGGTATTTATTCCGGCCCTTCTACATCCTGTCTACCTTTCCATGTGCCTACGATCTACCTACAATATCAGTTTTATTCACTATAATTAGATTCAAACGTATAAATATATACAAACCCAAGGAACACTTTTCTTACTATTCGTTTATGTATGTTTAAATATATATATATATATATATATATATATATATATATATATATATATATATATATATATATATATATATATATATATATATATATATATATATATATATATATATATATATATATATATATATATATATATATATATATATATATATATATATATATATATATATATATATATATATATATATATATATATATATATATATATATATATATATATATATACATATATATATATATATATATATATATATATATATATATATATATATATATATATATATATATATATATATATATATATATATATATATATATATATATATATATATATATATATATATATATATATATATATATATATATATATATATATATATATATATATATACATATATATATATATATATATATATATATATATATGTATATATATATATATATATATATATATATATATATATATATATATATATATATATATATATATATGTATATATATATATATATATATATATATATATATATATATATATATATATATATATATATATATATATGTATATATATATATATATATATATATATATATATATATATATATATAAATATATATATATATATATATATATATATATATATATATATATATATATATATATATATATATATATATATATATATATATATATATATATATATATATATAACAGATAGATATTTTATTAAGCAGTAAATTTTGTTCGTTATTTATGAGCAATGGAAACGTATACCTATTGGAATAATAATTATTATTCATAAGACCACATTTTTTCAACAAGTGTTTGACCTATAATGATTAACTTAAACATTAAACATCAATATGCTCGTGTAGATAATAGACATTTTGGTCATATGCACGTGTGCTATCTATTAAAGAAAATAATGCATTGTCTTGAAAACGTGAAGGCTGGTTCATGATGGATGTTAACTTAAACATATGCTGCAACCGTTAAAATTGAGCTAACGCAAATCAATACGTCGATTCACGATTTTCGGCTTGGAACATTTTTTTTCAGTTGTTTGATTTAATCGGGAAGAGTGCGATTTTGTCGTTAATACTATGATTTAATAATTGATAGTAATAAACAAAAAACCTCGAAATCGACGACCCGTAGCGAGACAACGGACTTTTATGCTTGGAAATTTTTTTTTGGACTATTTTCAGGCCAAGATTTTTCCGTTCGCTTGGTTTGATTTACTCGTGAAGTGTGCAATTTTCTCGTTACTTGTTTACTGATAGTAATAAACAGAAAACCTCCTCGAAATTGAAGGCTCTCAGCGGGACAACCAAGTTTTTGGCATGAAAAATTTTTACGACTCGTTTTCTGGCTGAGATTTTGCCGTTCGACTTGGTTGATTTAATGGTGTAGAGAGCGATTTGGCCGTTAATTGTTTGTCGATAGTAATAAACAAAAAACTTCAAAATCACTTAACTTCACTTGGAAAATTCGTTTTTTGACTCGTTTTCGGGCTGAGATTTTGCCGTTCTACTTGTTTTATTTAATTTTTCGTTATTTGTTTATTAATAGTAATAAACAAATAATGTCAAAATCACTGTATCTCAGCGGGGCGAGTTTTTCGGTTGAATTTTTTTTTAACTCGTTTTCTGCATGCAATTGATTTTGCCGTTCGACAGTTTATTATTAATATTCGGGAATTTGACGGCAAATTTTAAGCGAACTTTTTTTTTTAATTAATTTTTTATATGTGACCTGCTAACTTATTAACGGCTAAAAATCGCACATTTTAAGCTAATTTTTTTAACTAATTTTTTTATATACCTATGTGACTTGCTAACTTCATATAAAGTTCGCAGAGCAACCGATATAAAAAAAATTTAAGAGCGGCAATTTTTTTTCTTTCACGATTAATTCTCTATTGGGCAGGCAAAAGGGCATATGTGAATAAATATGAATGTTCAGAATTAATTTTCGACGTTTCCCCCAATTTTGTAAAAAGGAAAATATTTAGAGAGTAAATGAATTTGAATCTGGTGAGAAAAGTTAAGACTAAACCTAATTATTTTAAGCCCAAATGATGCAAAAACTTTACAAAAACAGTAACATACGTCCAATTCAAATGGATAGAACAGCATTTTATAAGAAATACTTTTTAAGTTCTGACATTTGTCACACAAATATACTAAAATATGCACAACATTGACATAAACAGAGCAGCACATGCAACATATCAGATGCTTTTGTTTAGTTACTCATTGGGTAAAAACGAATTAAGTCATACTGGCATTTCAGACATAAGTTGACAAATCTTTTATATCGAAAAAGCATTGGATGAAATGGGAATTAAGTTACATGTGTCATCGCTGTTGTGGTAATTAGGCCATTTAACACAATTCGTTGAAGTGTCAGTAATAGGAGTTGACTTAAGACGGCTTTAGCAGACGGCGCTTTCACCAATGTAGTTAAGTCGTTTTAGCCATTTTCTGACTTATGACCTTTTACCCGCACAATAGAGAATTAACGGCTAAAAAACGGCACATTTAAGCTAAATTTAATTTATTTAAGCTACCTTAAATATTAAGAAGTTAGCAGGGCACCCGATATAGAAAAAAAAATTTTTTTTATATTTTTTCCAATTTTTGCAAATTTTTTTCTTTCACGATTAATTAACGGCTCAACAACGGCAAATGTTTATGCCATAGCGAGATCGATTTGCAAAAGTTGACCTTCTAACTTTATGGACATGCAATGATGGTCTGCTCAGCTTAATCGCTAGAGGAATTTATTCTCGGTCATCTCATCAAAAAAAAATACCAGTATCAGGTTCATCTTTACAATAAATTTGGAAGAAAAAATATGTATAAATTTCCCTCTTGAACAAGATATCAAGAGTAAAATTTATAACTAATGTGAAGTTAATGAAAATAATTGAATTAATAATTCAAGAAATGGGCTTTAATTAGATATCAAAGCCAACTAAAAGAAAAATAATCAGCCAAATGGCCAATAGTTACCTACTTAATTATCCAAGTACTTAGGTTGCTCACTATCACTATGCTTCATTTCCTTTAAAGGCAACTTTCATGGCAGAAATTTCACCAGAATTAACAATATAAACTAGAAAACTAACAATACACCATTTTTATTTTGGTTTGAAAAGTTGTTTAGCCATAGTGTCAAAGACTTTAAATCTCGCTGTCGCTTAAAAAACGTATAAAATGTGCTCACATCTTCTTAATTCCTGCCATTGACCCACCTAATGCCAAAGTATTGGTGAGGCGCTTGGTGACAATTCCTTTTTTAAAGTTTATTATTATTCATTATTATATTATTCATCTCATCTGATAATACCGCAATATTATTTTTAGGCAAACACACAATTGCTTTATCACTTATATCCGTTCTTTGAATTTTCTTTTAATAACGCAATTGCTTTCAGTAATTGTAATTTAAATTTTGTCCGTTCCGCTCTCATTGCAAATCATCAACAAACTGACAGAGATATCGCAACCTCGTTTAAAAACATCTGTCTATGCTTAGCCAGAATGCCGCATCCCCAGTCTGCTTAGGAAGAATGGGGTAAGTACGATTCAAATACGGCGCTTTGCCTAAGTATTTTTCAGATAATGCATTTATCCTAAATATCGATGGACATTTTTCTAGATATGGCAGAAAATGTGATGTTTTTTATGCGTCTCCGCTTGAGTGGCGGCATTCTTTCTTACTAAGCACATAAGGTAGATATTAAAATTTCGAAATGAAATATGTAAAAAATCATTTCTAGATTTTTGAAGATATGGCGTTTTGGCTAAGGAGGGCAGAATAATTATCGGGTAGTATAATTAGAAGAAAGATCATTATAGCTTTTTGTTTGCAAATCGGTGGCCGCACCTCTTACAAAACCGTGTCCCAAATATCAAGAAATAATTGTCATTTATGATGATCTAATATTCAAAATTCCAATGTCATCAATACCAGTCGGAGAAATGGAAATTTCTCTGAAGGTCAACTAAAAATACCGCAGAATCCTGTTAGATCTGTGTCATTGACTTTGCCTATATTCAGAAATATCCGTTACAAAAACCCATAACAATTAGGTTGTATACACATACAAATACTTAAATGTATCTTATAACAATACCGTACCTAATGTGACTAATAGAACTTTAGAAATTCATAGTGAAAAGCCACCGAAAAGTTTTGTTTACCTACCTGTTGCGTTATCAGCTGGGTTTCGTCAAATTAATCCATTTTAATAAACTGCACTTTGAATCACAGAAGACACTTTACAGCTGGGAGGTTATGGTTAGTTTATATGCTCATATCTACGATCAGTTGTTGCCGATACACAATTTTAGTACAATGTAATCCAGGTGACACGATAGCAATAGATAAGCCAAATTACGGTACTCACCGATTAACTTAAAGTTAATTAATTTTAATTAAGTACACCGAGTCTAAGGTTATATTAAATTTACACTATTCTAAGTATAACTACATTAAACTATGCGATCGCATCCAATTAGGGATAACGCACTTAATACAACAGGCACTACACTCTTCATCGAGTCCGTTTGTGTAAAAAACCGTGGCTAAATTGAGATCATTAAAAGCGTAAAAGCATAAAAGTGGAATAATGGCGTTTACTAATTTCTACGTATTATAGGCATCGTAACGACGAGTCATTGCGCGCACTTTGTAGGCGAACTAAGGCGGAAGATTCGGAAGACTGGAAACGTAACTCAGAGCTCAGAGTAGACGTGATGCACGGCTTCGATGCAACAGCAACTTAAGACACCTTTTCCTCTCAAACGATTCGATGACCTCTAAGAATGAACTTCCCAGGGCCGGATTTCCCTGCTTTGGCCAGCACAACTGTGACTACGGCTGGCCGTCTTGACTGGCTTCATACTTCTTTGTTGTCATAATCTTTCAAGATTACCATTCCTCATAATTAATTTATATGTAGCACGTATATATTGTGCGAGCCAGTACGCGGTTTTACGCCAGAACATAATATTACAGTTAGTTTTGTTGTTTTCGTGTGTGGTTGTTGTCACATAATTATGAAAATCTAAAAAATATATGTGATACAATTTATTTATCTGCTTGCATGTCTGCATAATGACATCATTACGCCAGATGATTATAGTAACGTAAGTAAATTCATTATGATCCTAGTAATCCAGTCGAATTAGACATAATAAAAAATGTTGCGTCCACTGCAGTTTTTTTTTTGTGGGAGTTGTTTAAGAGGGCATAATAAGCAAGCAGAGAAAACTACGCCCTGCTACACCATGTGCGTCCCCTATTTTTATGGGTTGAAAGTTTGGAATTTTACTTCCAATATTTTACTTCCAATAGGTGTCAATATTTTTTCCCTATTGCCCGAAGAGCTCTGGTAAACCTGTTACCTGTCAATGAAATAAAATCATACAGACCCATTTCACTCCTGCCAATACTTGCGAAAATTATTTGAAATATTGTTTCTGAGAAGGCTGCGGAAATTAATAGAAGAGAAAATCTGATCCCCGACCACCAGTTTGGATTTCGTAATAAACAAGCAATGGTCGACCAAGTGCATCGTATAACAGATTTCATAGAAAAATGTCTGGAAGTAAAGAAAATATGCTCAGCCATTTTTCTGGGTGTGGCCCAAGCATTCGATAAAGTCTAGCAGTACAACACGTACAGCTCTTGGAATCATACATCACCAATCGAACCTTTAAAGTCAAGCAAGAAAACGAATATTCAGAACTGAAAACAGTAAACGCAGGGATGCCTCATGGCAGTGTGCTGGGACCAGTACTTTACCTGCTAAATACATGTGACATTCCAGTAGAAAATATTAAATTAGCTACGTTTGCCGATGATACCGTTTTGGCAGTCGGAAACACCGTTGAAGAAACAACTGCAGAACTCCAAGGCGCAATAAAAAACATAAACTTCTGGACCAGACGGTGGCGTATTATACTCAATGAACGTAAATCTGTGCATGTTAACTTCACGAATAGAAAAATAAACTATCTCCCTGTAGAATTAAACAACAACAAAATTCCATATAAAGAAAGAGCCCAATAAATTAGGGTCTAAATTAGATGTAAAGCTTAGATGGAAAGAACATATCAAAATGAAAACAGCGCAATTAAAGATAAAATACAAAAATATGTTTTGGCTGTTGGTAAGAAATTCCCACTACTACTAGTAGGTACTAGTCTACCAACAAGTACTTAAATCTGTATGGACACACGGCCTTCATCTTTGGGGATGTACCAAAAATAGCAACTTCTATTGTCTTCAAATATTCCAAAACCGAGTGCTAAGGAACATCGTTAATGCTCCATGGTAAGTTCGGAACGAGGATCTTCACAGGGAACTACAGGTGAAGACAGTCAAAGAGGAAATCAAGAAAATGGCCAGAAGATTCGAGGAGAAAATTCATAATCATCCAAATGCCGAAGTGCTTCAACTTTTAGATAATCAAGACCTACTGCGGTGGCTCAAGAGGACTAAAACATTTGAGCTAGTGTAACAGTGTAAAGTTAATAAAAAATAAGAGCTGGGTGTAGTGCAGTATATAGCTACATCAAAAAAGTGAGCAAAATATATTAAAACAATGATGGACCGCTGGCAATATCCGGACACAAGTAACTTTAGTAATTTAAGTCAAAAACAAAATGTTTATTAATCTAAAGTTTAGGTGCATTGTCCATTTCAAACAACAACAAAAAATTTTCTTTTTCTTCTGATAAATTATCTTCTGATACCATGTCTCTTTTTAGGAAGTAGAACAAATTCTGTTTTTCAAATAAAAATAGATAAAAAGTTTCTGACAGCTGATGTTTCTAATATGAGACTGTCTCGTATTAAGGTTATAGGAGAAGAGCTGTTATAGACAAGAATCATTAATGGAAATTACTGATAAATTCAAAGGTAAATAAAAAACAATAGTAACATGCTTATGTAATTTTCATGCTTACGTAATTTTCTAAAATAACTTGCTTTTTCAATTTAATGTTTCATTTGGTCAAGTTATTGCCTGCCTATCAGACGATTTTCAATTTCTCCAATTATCTTATGATACGGCAAAGCGAAGGTAAGGTCCAAGAATTTAGATACAACACTGTCATTTTTCATCCGCCTCTTAAAATTGCAATAACCCATTAGAACTAATGAAAGTAATGATATTCTTTTGTTGTCGAATTTACAACTAGGCTATTCAACTCCGTACGCGAAGTAATGGTTGTCACAATGGTTGTCATACACTTCGCATACAGGCTTGCCAATCTTTCTAGCCTATTTCATGTTTTAGAAATCGGCAAGAAGGTATTTCCCTACAAAGAACTGACAGCAGAATACATAATATAAGGCCGACATTCATATTATTTCCGAACAATTTCGAAAACATTACATAGTTATTTAAAAACATCACAATTATATCTCATCTTCACTATATTATTTTATAGACTGATTTCTTTTTAGAAATTTATAATAGAGAATATATTAATGAATATATTTGAGCATTGAGAAGACTCACCTCAGAGGAGGATCAATTAGGCTGAATTATCATAAGATATTTTGTAAAATTGTAGTTTATAATAAAATTTTTAGATGCATAACTTTGTATAGATACCTGTAAATGAAATTTAACGAGATCAGAAAATACTATACCTAAATTTGTTGTTAACTTAACAATGGTAATCAATAGAAGTTAGTATACGCCTTTTGCATAACTTTATATATCTGTAAATAAAATTTTAATGCGTTATCAAATACTATACCTAAGCTTTTTGTTGATTTACCAATGGTAAGTGCATGGTATCCCATTTATTTTTATTTGCATTTGTGTTATAACATCTAAACCATTTCTCCCCCAAATCATTAATTCTACCTACACTTTTATTAGGACTAAGAATTAAATTAGGTTATATAAATTATGTAGTTATATATAAATAAAGTTTATGAATACCCAGAATAAATATATCCATTCAAACAAACAGTAGCTGTAGAGGTTACCGTTTTGATATTGACAGCTACTAATCCATTCTGGTAATGATTATATCGTGTATTGATTAAATCATACATAGCAGTGACTAAGCCTCCATCTTTTGACAAAAGGTATAACTATGATGTTCTGAATCCTGCAAAAAAAATAGAATACTATTCAGTTTGGTTTATTGATTTTAAGCTTCAATCAACGTTTTAAGACACTGAACACTAGCATTATGTTTTCATCTAGATACACAATTTTCGTCGACTTAAACAATAACGGTACCATACGTTATTGTTTAAGTCGACGAAAATTGTGTATCTAGATGAAAACATTATGCTAGTGTTTCGCTGGCATAACTTAACTTTGCATTTGCGCAATTCTAACGAATTACAGAATAAAAAAACATTCAATAAGGAAATTATTTTTTAATAATATTTTAATAACAACCTTTCCAAATCGCATTTTAATCAATGGGTATTAGTTACAGCGCTTCAGTTAATAATAAACACTCGTCGTACAAGCATATGACCCAAGTAGAGTATTGCTCTAATGAAACAGAAGTAAAACAGAAATACATTTTTATTATTATTAGGTTATGAATTTAGAAATTAGAACTATGATGGGATATAGATCATGTTATAAAAGTTAGTTAGGATTAAGTTAGGATTTACAAATTATAGATACGAGTTTGTAAAAATTGTAATGGTATTAAGGTGTATTTACAAAATAAAATAAAGCTCATATTATAACGGCCATCTTAAATATTTGTTGAAAACTTGAGTTCAATTGATCAAAAAATGAAAAAATTAAAGTATGTGAAATTTTGGATTCGCCACATAGTGGGAAAGTATCGAAAACATGGCCAATAATGTTTTTAGCAATTTTGTTTTAAGCTCACAGATTAAGAATTTGATAATGGGATAATGTGCAAAGAAAATGGCGAACCCAATATGGCTACCAAAATTTGGAAAAGGTAGATAAAATCAAATGAAAATTTGTACATACTAGAGAGTTTGGAGGGCACAGATCACGACCTTGATAGTTGCATATTCAAAAACAAAATTGCGGACACA
>CAXKVY010003645.1:0-21114 GCA_964058915.1 Tetropium fuscum | reverse complement strand
ATGCAGCTTTGACTTGGGCAACGATCCCACACAAGTGTTCTAAAACGGAAAGCAATTTTGATATAATGAGAAACAGAGATAGCGAATGAAGAGAATACAATGTTACTTATGCATATCCTGCTGGATATATCTTTATTGGGTTTTCTGATCCAAATGGATGATGATCTTTTTGCGGAGGTAGCGTCCTTGCCACTACTTTACTTTCTTCGTGAGAAATTCGATACACGATAGAACGGAACCCGACCAGACGGAACCCAACCAGACGTAACCCGACCAGACGTAACCCGACCAGACGGAACCTCCTGATATATTGTTTTCTGATTCTGATTTCTGATTGTATTGTATTTTCATTTACTTAAGAAACAATAAATATTTATTTATATTATTTATAAATATATATTTCTCCCTTAAGAGGTATTATTATTTTAAATAAAAGTGCTGAGCGCGCCTAAAGACGTTTTCACGCCTGTTATAATACCTATGTAATTACATTTATGTTATATAATGGATTAGTTAGGTGAATCAATAAAACATAATATCGATATTGTTATATGAAATTATTTATTCTTATCTCTGTACCCATGATGTAATATTAGTTACAAAATAAACAATAATATTTGCGAATTATATGTGGAATTTTCCTCGGATTGGCCTTTTTCACGGCTATTATATTCTAAGACTGAAACAATAGGCATATGGAAGTGAAAATATGCTGTAAATACTTTAGATTCAAGTTTATCTCTCTCGCTTAGTCAACGAGTGGACTTTGCTCGACTGGGCGTTACATAGACGAAAGTGATGCGTGACGCGTGACGACTCAGTCTCATTCAATACCCACAAACTCTCTCTACTGCATGTCTCGCTCTGCCGACTGATCCTCTCTCACTTAGTCTACTCGAGCCGACTTTACCCGAAGGTGCGTTACATAGCCGAGCGTGACGCGTGACGCGTGAGGCGTGACGGCCGTCTCACCCACAAAAATAAAAGTGCTGAACGCGCCTAAAGAAATTTTCACTTCAAAAACCTCTTGTGGTTTTACCGTTGATATAAAATGATGATAAATACAGGTCCTAATATTGTGTATTAGAATAGAGTAGCGAAGAAAATTAAAATAAGAGAGAATAAACAATGTTGACAAATATAATTTTAAATTCCAACGAATTAAATATAGCCCAGTGTGGTCGTGCAAGCAAATGTAGGTAGGTATTTATTCCGGCCCTTCTACATCCTGTCTACCTTTCCATGTGCCTACGATCTACCTACAATATCAGTTTTATTCACTATAATTAGATTCAAACGTATAAATATATACAAACCCAAGGAACACTTTTCTTACTATTCGTTTATGTATGTTTAAATATATATATATATATATATATATATATATATATATATATATATATATATATATATATATATATATATATATATATATATATATATATATATATATATATATATATATATATATATATATATATATATATTATATATATATATATATATATATATATATATATATATATATATATATATATATATATATATATATATATATATATATATATATATATATATATACATATATATATATATATATATATATATATATATATATATATATATATATATATATATATATATATATATATATATATATATATATATATATATATATATATATATATATATATATATATATATATATATATATATATATATATATATATATATATATATATATATACATATATATATATATATATATATATATATATATATGTATATATATATATATATATATATATATATATATATATATATATATATATATATATATATATATATATGTATATATATATATATATATATATATATATATATATATATATATATATATATATATATATATATATATGTATATATATATATATATATATATATATATATATATATATATATAAATATATATATATATATATATATATATATATATATATATATATATATATATATATATATATATATATATATATATATATATATATATATATATATATATATAACAGATAGATATTTTATTAAGCAGTAAATTTTGTTCGTTATTTATGAGCAATGGAAACGTATACCTATTGGAATAATAATTATTATTCATAAGACCACATTTTTTCAACAAGTGTTTGACCTATAATGATTAACTTAAACATTAAACATCAATATGCTCGTGTAGATAATAGACATTTTGGTCATATGCACGTGTGCTATCTATTAAAGAAAATAATGCATTGTCTTGAAAACGTGAAGGCTGGTTCATGATGGATGTTAACTTAAACATATGCTGCAACCGTTAAAATTGAGCTAACGCAAATCAATACGTCGATTCACGATTTTCGGCTTGGAACATTTTTTTTCAGTTGTTTGATTTAATCGGGAAGAGTGCGATTTTGTCGTTAATACTATGATTTAATAATTGATAGTAATAAACAAAAAACCTCGAAATCGACGACCCGTAGCGAGACAACGGACTTTTATGCTTGGAAATTTTTTTTTGGACTATTTTCAGGCCAAGATTTTTCCGTTCGCTTGGTTTGATTTACTCGTGAAGTGTGCAATTTTCTCGTTACTTGTTTACTGATAGTAATAAACAGAAAACCTCCTCGAAATTGAAGGCTCTCAGCGGGACAACCAAGTTTTTGGCATGAAAAATTTTTACGACTCGTTTTCTGGCTGAGATTTTGCCGTTCGACTTGGTTGATTTAATGGTGTAGAGAGCGATTTGGCCGTTAATTGTTTGTCGATAGTAATAAACAAAAAACTTCAAAATCACTTAACTTCACTTGGAAAATTCGTTTTTTGACTCGTTTTCGGGCTGAGATTTTGCCGTTCTACTTGTTTTATTTAATTTTTCGTTATTTGTTTATTAATAGTAATAAACAAATAATGTCAAAATCACTGTATCTCAGCGGGGCGAGTTTTTCGGTTGAATTTTTTTTTAACTCGTTTTCTGCATGCAATTGATTTTGCCGTTCGACAGTTTATTATTAATATTCGGGAATTTGACGGCAAATTTTAAGCGAACTTTTTTTTTTAATTAATTTTTTATATGTGACCTGCTAACTTATTAACGGCTAAAAATCGCACATTTTAAGCTAATTTTTTTAACTAATTTTTTTATATACCTATGTGACTTGCTAACTTCATATAAAGTTCGCAGAGCAACCGATATAAAAAAAATTTAAGAGCGGCAATTTTTTTTCTTTCACGATTAATTCTCTATTGGGCAGGCAAAAGGGCATATGTGAATAAATATGAATGTTCAGAATTAATTTTCGACGTTTCCCCCAATTTTGTAAAAAGGAAAATATTTAGAGAGTAAATGAATTTGAATCTGGTGAGAAAAGTTAAGACTAAACCTAATTATTTTAAGCCCAAATGATGCAAAAACTTTACAAAAACAGTAACATACGTCCAATTCAAATGGATAGAACAGCATTTTATAAGAAATACTTTTTAAGTTCTGACATTTGTCACACAAATATACTAAAATATGCACAACATTGACATAAACAGAGCAGCACATGCAACATATCAGATGCTTTTGTTTAGTTACTCATTGGGTAAAAACGAATTAAGTCATACTGGCATTTCAGACATAAGTTGACAAATCTTTTATATCGAAAAAGCATTGGATGAAATGGGAATTAAGTTACATGTGTCATCGCTGTTGTGGTAATTAGGCCATTTAACACAATTCGTTGAAGTGTCAGTAATAGGAGTTGACTTAAGACGGCTTTAGCAGACGGCGCTTTCACCAATGTAGTTAAGTCGTTTTAGCCATTTTCTGACTTATGACCTTTTACCCGCACAATAGAGAATTAACGGCTAAAAAACGGCACATTTAAGCTAAATTTAATTTATTTAAGCTACCTTAAATATTAAGAAGTTAGCAGGGCACCCGATATAGAAAAAAAAATTTTTTTTATATTTTTTCCAATTTTTGCAAATTTTTTTCTTTCACGATTAATTAACGGCTCAACAACGGCAAATGTTTATGCCATAGCGAGATCGATTTGCAAAAGTTGACCTTCTAACTTTATGGACATGCAATGATGGTCTGCTCAGCTTAATCGCTAGAGGAATTTATTCTCGGTCATCTCATCAAAAAAAAATACCAGTATCAGGTTCATCTTTACAATAAATTTGGAAGAAAAAATATGTATAAATTTCCCTCTTGAACAAGATATCAAGAGTAAAATTTATAACTAATGTGAAGTTAATGAAAATAATTGAATTAATAATTCAAGAAATGGGCTTTAATTAGATATCAAAGCCAACTAAAAGAAAAATAATCAGCCAAATGGCCAATAGTTACCTACTTAATTATCCAAGTACTTAGGTTGCTCACTATCACTATGCTTCATTTCCTTTAAAGGCAACTTTCATGGCAGAAATTTCACCAGAATTAACAATATAAACTAGAAAACTAACAATACACCATTTTTATTTTGGTTTGAAAAGTTGTTTAGCCATAGTGTCAAAGACTTTAAATCTCGCTGTCGCTTAAAAAACGTATAAAATGTGCTCACATCTTCTTAATTCCTGCCATTGACCCACCTAATGCCAAAGTATTGGTGAGGCGCTTGGTGACAATTCCTTTTTTAAAGTTTATTATTATTCATTATTATATTATTCATCTCATCTGATAATACCGCAATATTATTTTTAGGCAAACACACAATTGCTTTATCACTTATATCCGTTCTTTGAATTTTCTTTTAATAACGCAATTGCTTTCAGTAATTGTAATTTAAATTTTGTCCGTTCCGCTCTCATTGCAAATCATCAACAAACTGACAGAGATATCGCAACCTCGTTTAAAAACATCTGTCTATGCTTAGCCAGAATGCCGCATCCCCAGTCTGCTTAGGAAGAATGGGGTAAGTACGATTCAAATACGGCGCTTTGCCTAAGTATTTTTCAGATAATGCATTTATCCTAAATATCGATGGACATTTTTCTAGATATGGCAGAAAATGTGATGTTTTTTATGCGTCTCCGCTTGAGTGGCGGCATTCTTTCTTACTAAGCACATAAGGTAGATATTAAAATTTCGAAATGAAATATGTAAAAAATCATTTCTAGATTTTTGAAGATATGGCGTTTTGGCTAAGGAGGGCAGAATAATTATCGGGTAGTATAATTAGAAGAAAGATCATTATAGCTTTTTGTTTGCAAATCGGTGGCCGCACCTCTTACAAAACCGTGTCCCAAATATCAAGAAATAATTGTCATTTATGATGATCTAATATTCAAAATTCCAATGTCATCAATACCAGTCGGAGAAATGGAAATTTCTCTGAAGGTCAACTAAAAATACCGCAGAATCCTGTTAGATCTGTGTCATTGACTTTGCCTATATTCAGAAATATCCGTTACAAAAACCCATAACAATTAGGTTGTATACACATACAAATACTTAAATGTATCTTATAACAATACCGTACCTAATGTGACTAATAGAACTTTAGAAATTCATAGTGAAAAGCCACCGAAAAGTTTTGTTTACCTACCTGTTGCGTTATCAGCTGGGTTTCGTCAAATTAATCCATTTTAATAAACTGCACTTTGAATCACAGAAGACACTTTACAGCTGGGAGGTTATGGTTAGTTTATATGCTCATATCTACGATCAGTTGTTGCCGATACACAATTTTAGTACAATGTAATCCAGGTGACACGATAGCAATAGATAAGCCAAATTACGGTACTCACCGATTAACTTAAAGTTAATTAATTTTAATTAAGTACACCGAGTCTAAGGTTATATTAAATTTACACTATTCTAAGTATAACTACATTAAACTATGCGATCGCATCCAATTAGGGATAACGCACTTAATACAACAGGCACTACACTCTTCATCGAGTCCGTTTGTGTAAAAAACCGTGGCTAAATTGAGATCATTAAAAGCGTAAAAGCATAAAAGTGGAATAATGGCGTTTACTAATTTCTACGTATTATAGGCATCGTAACGACGAGTCATTGCGCGCACTTTGTAGGCGAACTAAGGCGGAAGATTCGGAAGACTGGAAACGTAACTCAGAGCTCAGAGTAGACGTGATGCACGGCTTCGATGCAACAGCAACTTAAGACACCTTTTCCTCTCAAACGATTCGATGACCTCTAAGAATGAACTTCCCAGGGCCGGATTTCCCTGCTTTGGCCAGCACAACTGTGACTACGGCTGGCCGTCTTGACTGGCTTCATACTTCTTTGTTGTCATAATCTTTCAAGATTACCATTCCTCATAATTAATTTATATGTAGCACGTATATATTGTGCGAGCCAGTACGCGGTTTTACGCCAGAACATAATATTACAGTTAGTTTTGTTGTTTTCGTGTGTGGTTGTTGTCACATAATTATGAAAATCTAAAAAATATATGTGATACAATTTATTTATCTGCTTGCATGTCTGCATAATGACATCATTACGCCAGATGATTATAGTAACGTAAGTAAATTCATTATGATCCTAGTAATCCAGTCGAATTAGACATAATAAAAAATGTTGCGTCCACTGCAGTTTTTTTTTTGTGGGAGTTGTTTAAGAGGGCATAATAAGCAAGCAGAGAAAACTACGCCCTGCTACACCATGTGCGTCCCCTATTTTTATGGGTTGAAAGTTTGGAATTTTACTTCCAATATTTTACTTCCAATAGGTGTCAATATTTTTTCCCTATTGCCCGAAGAGCTCTGGTAAACCTGTTACCTGTCAATGAAATAAAATCATACAGACCCATTTCACTCCTGCCAATACTTGCGAAAATTATTTGAAATATTGTTTCTGAGAAGGCTGCGGAAATTAATAGAAGAGAAAATCTGATCCCCGACCACCAGTTTGGATTTCGTAATAAACAAGCAATGGTCGACCAAGTGCATCGTATAACAGATTTCATAGAAAAATGTCTGGAAGTAAAGAAAATATGCTCAGCCATTTTTCTGGGTGTGGCCCAAGCATTCGATAAAGTCTAGCAGTACAACACGTACAGCTCTTGGAATCATACATCACCAATCGAACCTTTAAAGTCAAGCAAGAAAACGAATATTCAGAACTGAAAACAGTAAACGCAGGGATGCCTCATGGCAGTGTGCTGGGACCAGTACTTTACCTGCTAAATACATGTGACATTCCAGTAGAAAATATTAAATTAGCTACGTTTGCCGATGATACCGTTTTGGCAGTCGGAAACACCGTTGAAGAAACAACTGCAGAACTCCAAGGCGCAATAAAAAACATAAACTTCTGGACCAGACGGTGGCGTATTATACTCAATGAACGTAAATCTGTGCATGTTAACTTCACGAATAGAAAAATAAACTATCTCCCTGTAGAATTAAACAACAACAAAATTCCATATAAAGAAAGAGCCCAATAAATTAGGGTCTAAATTAGATGTAAAGCTTAGATGGAAAGAACATATCAAAATGAAAACAGCGCAATTAAAGATAAAATACAAAAATATGTTTTGGCTGTTGGTAAGAAATTCCCACTACTACTAGTAGGTACTAGTCTACCAACAAGTACTTAAATCTGTATGGACACACGGCCTTCATCTTTGGGGATGTACCAAAAATAGCAACTTCTATTGTCTTCAAATATTCCAAAACCGAGTGCTAAGGAACATCGTTAATGCTCCATGGTAAGTTCGGAACGAGGATCTTCACAGGGAACTACAGGTGAAGACAGTCAAAGAGGAAATCAAGAAAATGGCCAGAAGATTCGAGGAGAAAATTCATAATCATCCAAATGCCGAAGTGCTTCAACTTTTAGATAATCAAGACCTACTGCGGTGGCTCAAGAGGACTAAAACATTTGAGCTAGTGTAACAGTGTAAAGTTAATAAAAAATAAGAGCTGGGTGTAGTGCAGTATATAGCTACATCAAAAAAGTGAGCAAAATATATTAAAACAATGATGGACCGCTGGCAATATCCGGACACAAGTAACTTTAGTAATTTAAGTCAAAAACAAAATGTTTATTAATCTAAAGTTTAGGTGCATTGTCCATTTCAAACAACAACAAAAAATTTTCTTTTTCTTCTGATAAATTATCTTCTGATACCATGTCTCTTTTTAGGAAGTAGAACAAATTCTGTTTTTCAAATAAAAATAGATAAAAAGTTTCTGACAGCTGATGTTTCTAATATGAGACTGTCTCGTATTAAGGTTATAGGAGAAGAGCTGTTATAGACAAGAATCATTAATGGAAATTACTGATAAATTCAAAGGTAAATAAAAAACAATAGTAACATGCTTATGTAATTTTCATGCTTACGTAATTTTCTAAAATAACTTGCTTTTTCAATTTAATGTTTCATTTGGTCAAGTTATTGCCTGCCTATCAGACGATTTTCAATTTCTCCAATTATCTTATGATACGGCAAAGCGAAGGTAAGGTCCAAGAATTTAGATACAACACTGTCATTTTTCATCCGCCTCTTAAAATTGCAATAACCCATTAGAACTAATGAAAGTAATGATATTCTTTTGTTGTCGAATTTACAACTAGGCTATTCAACTCCGTACGCGAAGTAATGGTTGTCACAATGGTTGTCATACACTTCGCATACAGGCTTGCCAATCTTTCTAGCCTATTTCATGTTTTAGAAATCGGCAAGAAGGTATTTCCCTACAAAGAACTGACAGCAGAATACATAATATAAGGCCGACATTCATATTATTTCCGAACAATTTCGAAAACATTACATAGTTATTTAAAAACATCACAATTATATCTCATCTTCACTATATTATTTTATAGACTGATTTCTTTTTAGAAATTTATAATAGAGAATATATTAATGAATATATTTGAGCATTGAGAAGACTCACCTCAGAGGAGGATCAATTAGGCTGAATTATCATAAGATATTTTGTAAAATTGTAGTTTATAATAAAATTTTTAGATGCATAACTTTGTATAGATACCTGTAAATGAAATTTAACGAGATCAGAAAATACTATACCTAAATTTGTTGTTAACTTAACAATGGTAATCAATAGAAGTTAGTATACGCCTTTTGCATAACTTTATATATCTGTAAATAAAATTTTAATGCGTTATCAAATACTATACCTAAGCTTTTTGTTGATTTACCAATGGTAAGTGCATGGTATCCCATTTATTTTTATTTGCATTTGTGTTATAACATCTAAACCATTTCTCCCCCAAATCATTAATTCTACCTACACTTTTATTAGGACTAAGAATTAAATTAGGTTATATAAATTATGTAGTTATATATAAATAAAGTTTATGAATACCCAGAATAAATATATCCATTCAAACAAACAGTAGCTGTAGAGGTTACCGTTTTGATATTGACAGCTACTAATCCATTCTGGTAATGATTATATCGTGTATTGATTAAATCATACATAGCAGTGACTAAGCCTCCATCTTTTGACAAAAGGTATAACTATGATGTTCTGAATCCTGCAAAAAAAATAGAATACTATTCAGTTTGGTTTATTGATTTTAAGCTTCAATCAACGTTTTAAGACACTGAACACTAGCATTATGTTTTCATCTAGATACACAATTTTCGTCGACTTAAACAATAACGGTACCATACGTTATTGTTTAAGTCGACGAAAATTGTGTATCTAGATGAAAACATTATGCTAGTGTTTCGCTGGCATAACTTAACTTTGCATTTGCGCAATTCTAACGAATTACAGAATAAAAAAACATTCAATAAGGAAATTATTTTTTAATAATATTTTAATAACAACCTTTCCAAATCGCATTTTAATCAATGGGTATTAGTTACAGCGCTTCAGTTAATAATAAACACTCGTCGTACAAGCATATGACCCAAGTAGAGTATTGCTCTAATGAAACAGAAGTAAAACAGAAATACATTTTTATTATTATTAGGTTATGAATTTAGAAATTAGAACTATGATGGGATATAGATCATGTTATAAAAGTTAGTTAGGATTAAGTTAGGATTTACAAATTATAGATACGAGTTTGTAAAAATTGTAATGGTATTAAGGTGTATTTACAAAATAAAATAAAGCTCATATTATAACGGCCATCTTAAATATTTGTTGAAAACTTGAGTTCAATTGATCAAAAAATGAAAAAATTAAAGTATGTGAAATTTTGGATTCGCCACATAGTGGGAAAGTATCGAAAACATGGCCAATAATGTTTTTAGCAATTTTGTTTTAAGCTCACAGATTAAGAATTTGATAATGGGATAATGTGCAAAGAAAATGGCGAACCCAATATGGCTACCAAAATTTGGAAAAGGTAGATAAAATCAAATGAAAATTTGTACATACTAGAGAGTTTGGAGGGCACAGATCACGACCTTGATAGTTGCATATTCAAAAACAAAATTGCGGACACAATATGGCTGCCGAAATTTGGAAAAGTTCAATTAATTCTATGTATGATGTTCGCGGTACACCTCTGCTCTCTTATGAGAGTTGTTGTAATTTGCTATTGTTTGTCGAAATTATGACCTGGGTACATGGCATAAAATACGGGACTAACCAATTTTTCTCAGTGATGCTGGACATTTGGCTTAAATCAGGGACGTCTCTTGAAATACGGGACGGGAGGCAACTTTGTACTTGTCTCATGTATTTCTCTGTTTGCCGAAAACTGACTTTAGTTTTCCTGATTCCGATGTGGAAGTATTAGATGTTCAGTTATATTCCTCCTATTAGAAGATAATTGAAAGTATAAACAAAAGCATGGTAATGATTTGAACATAAACTTTTCCCTCGAGCGTATATACACGAAGAGTTGTCAAATTGCCATTCGATCCTTATATGCAACTTCTAATGTGATAATTGAGGAAACAAAGGATATAATTTGGACTTTCATGAAAATGAATTTATGCGACCTTCGCGCAAAGCAGGTTTATGTATAAAATGCAGAGTAACCTGGTCATATTCACCGTCGCATGCAATAAAAAGTATTTGCTTACACCAAATTTGTGATATTGCCAATAGAAAAAATGAATTTTCTAATTGCATTCGCTTGCTTAGTATTTGTTTATAGTGCAAACGCAGTAAGTATTAGTAAAGATATACTGGTTTAAATTGTTTCAATATTTTTTTGTTCCTCATTTTTTTATGGTACTAAATCGACAGTTATAAATAGCGATTTTGCATTATCATTATAATCCAGAATGCATTATTATTGACCCAAATATGTTAAATTCTCAGGTTTTTGTTGTGAGGTACTCATCGAAGAATTATTTAGGACTTTCATTTCATTGCTAAAAAAATATAACCTACGTTTCTTCAACTTCCATTTCTTACTCATTATTTTCGTCTCCAATTGACCAGTGGTTAAAACAATCCTTCCACCTTTTTATTGCTTTCTCTTCTCCCGTAACAAATTTCCCAATGTTATTCTTAAAGAATACTGGTCGGTATCCTCTTCTCGCATTATTCACTCCTTGGTATAGGCTTCTAATGTCATTATTTATGTAACTATCTTCTATTTGTTTTAATACAGCTTCATAACTTTTTCTTTTCTTCTTTCTTAACAGCATTTTAGTTTTCTTTCCTTTTTCATCATATTTCTTCTGTGCTTCATCTGTTAATTCCTTTAGCATGTTTGCCTTAGTTTTTTCTAACTTCAAGCTCTTTCATCTCATAAAGAATGCTCTGGCATTATCTATCAAGCCATACTTGCTTTTCATTCTTAATTTCCTTATTGCCTTCGCGTCGTGCGTCGTTTTAATCTTCCTTTTTATATCGGTCCATGTTTCTTCCACAGTTTTAATTTCTTTGGGCTACTCCTGGGCATTGGCTAGTTATCTAATTACTTTGTTTTCATATTCTCTTTGTTCCTCACGGGTTATCAATCTAATAACTTACATATAATATACGTATTTTATTTTTATTTACGTAAATAAATTATTTATTGTTAATCCATTATAAAAACTGTGGTATTTGCACATTAAGTATAAAAATGTCATGTGGCTAGATCGAATCAATTTTATTGGTATGATCACTCAATTTTTGGCCAGTTAAAACCTTGCTCTTTTTTGCTTTCTAGTTGGATAAAGAATTTAAGGACAAATTCATGGAGAAGGTACAGAAACTTGGAGCACAATGTTTGCAAGAAGAAAACGGCAGTGAAGGTAAGTTATTATAAGTTATATAATTATTATATTATTTAATATAAATTAATACCTCTTATTTCATTAATTTATAACGTAGTCACTTATTATGTAAATATAGTCATTTGTAAGAATCACATGAACATAATTAAATTAACTCCCATTTAAGATTTTTTATGATTGTTATACCTATATAGAGAGTTTGATGTTTATTGTACAATGTACATTGTACAGGGTAGGTTTCTTGAAAATGACACCACTCTTACCTCACTTATCCTCTGCAGATGTATCTCATTCAAAAAAGCAGTAGAAACAATTTTTGTTTTTATACTCTGTAAACGGATATTATAAATCTCCTATAATTTTCACGTTGGATATTATACTTTAAGACAAAAAAAATTCATTTTCTGAATCAAAAATTAATAATTGTTATATAATCACTCCACCTTACTAAAAACTATGTGAAACATAATAAACACCTCTGGAAACAATGCCATTTATTGAGACAATAGAGTCATCTAGCGGAATATCGCTTCACTGCCTCTGGAATACTGGCTGGTTCCGCTCGTACTCTGCTTACGCCTTGGGATTTATCTACCCCTAATTTTAACGAACTTGCTGCTGCTATTGTCTCCAAGCTACTATCACTCGATAGTCTCACTTTAGAAATTTGTATCTTCTCCTTGATTGTTGTTAACCTGCAATTTTTCCCAAGCTTATTCCTGTTAAACTTGTCAAATCAACGAAAAACGCTTATATTTGCAGTTTCACCGCTCTAAAACCATATGTAATTATATTACTGTTTACTTACCACGAATTGTTTACTTACCTTAAATTGATTATTTTAAATTTTATTCACTTTTTACTTAATATCTTTTACAAAACTTAAAAGTGTGGCTGTTGCTACAACTTTCAACTTCTGTACAGTCGCGCAAATTACAATTTGGGTTCTAATATTATTTTGCACTATTATTTTGCACTAAGACCGTTTCAGTTGTAGCGAGATAATTGTTTGGATGTAGTTACATTTATGTATGCATATACGCGATACACGCACATAACATATGATCGATTATGAAACTCCAAACATAAGTCGAATAGAAAAATTTTTATGATCCGAAAAAATGCCATTGGTTTTTTTTACCATAACTCCTTAAATTTTTAAGCTAAAACATCCATTCAGAAACCATTACATAATATATATTTACAGATAATTTCAAGAACTACAAGATCATATACATTTCAATATGCCCAAACCATTCATATTCATGGGGCAAAGGGGCCAACAGCTCGGGAGGGGTGATTCGCACACTATAATGCATACCTCTAACATTTATATTTAACTCGTTCATTTTTATCC
Organism: Tetropium fuscum; assembly: GCA_964058915.1. Classification (NCBI taxonomy): domain Eukaryota; kingdom Metazoa; phylum Arthropoda; class Insecta; order Coleoptera; family Cerambycidae; genus Tetropium; species Tetropium fuscum. The sequence continues at coordinate 7,599 of CAXKVY010003645.1, read as the reverse complement.
TCCATAAATAGAAAGAAATCCAAATTTTTTGTTACCATTTTTGGCCCACCGTTTTTGCATCGTATCTCGCTTAGTTATAACGCAATATTAAAGTGCTCATGTTAAAGATCTTATCAAGTACTCCAAAAATATATATGTTTTTCCCGAAAAAATGCATCAGTTTTTCTGGAATAGGTTTTCTCTTTGTTTTCTTTCTTCTCGTCTCTTCTTCTCATCTCTTCTTCTAGTCATTTCAACTATTTTGAGAGATCGCGAAGTTTTCGAATTATTCGCGAAAAACCGTCCAAACGCATTTTTAACACTTTTTTAACCGCGAATAACTCGAAGAATATCGATAGATAGAATTCAGAAAATTAGGCCCATTTTTTTTGATAAGGAAATATACCATTTAAAACACATTGTTTTATTTTCACCTTGAGATTTTTAATATCGGTTTTCAGAATGTAGAAATTCATCAAAAATCGTATACAGTACTTTTTTTAATAAGGCAGAGGATAAGTGAAAGTGGGGGGCTGTCAATTTTAAGAGGCACCTTGCACGTAGCGTAGATTCCAAGTCAACATTTGCAGAATCTCTTAATAATTTAAAATAATTTAGCTGTCATAAAAAATGTTCTTCGTAATTACTAATTCTTCTAGAGGACGTTGCCAGTTTGTTAGCCCACCAAGTACCAGCTTCTCACGAAGGAAAGTGTGTGATTTTCTGTATGGACAAAGCTTTCAAATTCGTAAGTATTTACTTACATAGTTGTAAGTGTATAATAGACAGTATAGTAATTTTAGCTTTGACAGCTCTCTACACAATATATCCAGTTAATTCAGTTTTCTTTTATGGTTTGCTATTAGGGAAGTTTGTGGCCCCTATCACCCCTACTAGAGCCCTGTCAATATACAATATTGCATCATAAAGCTACACAAAGATTATAGTATATTCAAAGTAGACTAAAATAGAATCATATATAGTGCGACCTCGAATTATCATACCAAGAAGACTGATATATTCGCCACAGCTTCTCTTTTCCTTCTTCTCCTTAAAAGTTGCCGTTATTTTTGGCGTTGGCCGACTATTCAAAATTTGTCATTTTTTTTTTTACTTTATTACGTATTGAAAAATAATTCTTTCATACGACGCGCCGCCACTGGAATATCACATAGTGGTATATTATTTTCTTCATATATTCATAAAGTGGAAAGAAGCCACTGTATGAACACATTGAAACTTTTAACTGGCTCAATTATTCGAAAAGGTTCTTTATATTTAATTATAAATCCTCATTGTCACTGTCACGGTGTTCATGAATATCTTTTATGTCTTCGATTAGCAGCAAATCATAATTTGCAATCTAGTTATTTATTTCCACGGTCGTGAGATGTTCTCCATTGAGAACATTAAGCATATCTGAAACATCGGTTGCCGCACTTCCCTGATAGGCATCAGATCTTCAGTATAATAATCAGTATCTGAAGAATCGTTGTTATATTTTTGCACCTCTGCAAGCCTGGGAGGAAATTATTGCTCTTTAATAACAACTTCTTTCTTCATTATTAGATAAAACGTGTTCGACTCTATTGAAAAAATATTTTGTCAGTTTAATAGCATTTTGATGCGTCGGATACAACAGTGCTGTGTGATTCGGTAGAATAAAGAATGTTGTAAATTGTTCAGTCATCACCAGTCAATTCCTCTATGAATTTAGTCGGTATCAACTATTAAAACCGTTATCAACACTTTCAGGCAAATTGAGACTTCTTAAATTGCTTAATTGCTTCTAACCTGAGAAATTACTGAATTATTATAAAACCACTTATGAAATTATTGTTGTCGTCCTTGCATTGTATAGAGGATTTATATTCACATTTTTGAATGTCATTGGATGTTTTGCCTTCCGTACAGTTTCAATTTTGCGAAGCATTTGAATTGCAACAAGCTAGAAAAGTAATGACTAGAGTGACATATGAAATTTGGGATTAACAGGTATACTTAAAAATCCTGATTTAAAGGACACAATGCAATGGAATTGCTAGATTATAGAGCAATCCGATTTATGGATGGTCCGAATCATCCAGGTCGCACTGTAGTTGCGACAAGGTGATTCGTAAATCTTTCAATTGACCCCACTAATATCGTATCTGAGATTCTAGTCTTATATCTTAAATTTTCGTAGTTGAAGGACGATGGTACCATTGACGAGGAAGGTACCTTACAAACAATGGCACCCGTCAAACTAGTCGATTCAGATTTATACGACAAAATGCATCAAGTATTTATCACCTGTAAGGACTCCTGTAAGTAGGCGCATCTTTTTTTAAGAAACAACCTAATGGAAACAAAATTTCCTTTTTCAGTTGTTCTCGACAAGGATCCTTGCATAACTGCTTCTAACTATGCTGTATGCAGTGTAGAAGAAGGAAAAAAAGTAAGTTAAATACGTACTTTATAAATATTTAATTATAGCCGATCAGTTTCATTTAACTTTACTTACTTTGAAATGGAGATATTAATTCAGATAATATTTTAAGAAAATTTGATTGATATTTTTGTTTCAGTTGGGATTGGAGGACCTGATGGAAATGTAATGATGTGTTGGGCTGTTCTATGAGTTTTATATCCAGATAATTGTTTTAAGTTTAGTTCATATAGAAATAAAGCATATTTTATTGAACATGAAAAAAATTGATTTCAGGTTAAAACCAAACAGCTACTGGTACTGCATTTAATTATTTCCATAAAAAAGGTAACAGAGAAAATGTTTCCTCTGAATTGTCTAGATCCTCTTTTAAACTCATATTTTAAAATCGTTGTTGGATTTGGTAAACTCCAAGCAAGGAAAAAGAAGCGAGGCCACTTTAAAACACACCACAAAATACTGGATATCCTCTTATATTCTCGTAAGAAAGATTATTCTCTTACTTGCGATTTGAGGTTGATCACAAAGGAAACGTCTGTCATTTTTCTCTGTAAAAAAAGCCAATATTCTTTAAAATGATCACAGACTCGTATCCGAAACATCTAAGATAGCTTTTTGCTTCACTATTTCATTAACTGTTTTAATTGTATTTTTTTTTCTCTTCTTTCATAGCAGGTACACACAATATTACAATTTTCTGCTTGAACTCCATCATGAACATCATTCGTTTTCAACTTACGCTGCGTGTTTTCTTAGAGTACTAACAGGTTTACCAGGTGTAGACTCTTCCTTTATAAGGGTTATGCTTCTTAAACTTATTTTTAAGTCATCAGCAACTCTCTGATGGACGCAAGATAATGGTAGCAAGGGTCCATTATTTTCTTTTTCGCTCTTGAAGTATTCTAGGATGTTTATTATGAATTGTCGAATCTGTTTTTCAATAGTACAGTCAGACATTATTGAAAATATTATAATATATAGAACTGTCAATGTGACTTAAAATTTGACTTAAAATAATAAATTGTTTTCACACATTTTTACTGATACTGGTTCCGAAAAATCTAAGTAAGTCATGCGTTAGTGCTTAACTGGCCGAAATTGTATTGTATTCTATGAGACGTCAGTCGTTTATTGCATCAACATACGTCGTGATGATGCTCCTAGAAATTGACTAAAAACAACAAAGGTGACGTGTAAATTGATGCACACACGTCAAGATAGCTGAAAGGGGGTTATATATGCCTTGCCAGTGTGGTATTCACTCATCACACTGACGAGGAAGAAAAACGAATTTCCACAGAACAAAGCCCTAAGGGTTGCCACAGGACAAGACAGAACAAGGGTTCCCTATTATTCACCTACTAGAAACCTCAAAATATTATAGGAAATCCATATATAGCAGACTTTATTATATTAGGATTATCGCCTAAATTCCATCACGACATTATGTCCTCCCCAACTCCTCATTGGATGATGTCAGAACCCCGAAATTTCTAACCCATCCCAACTTCCCCTCCCTTAATATTACAACCCACCTTAACCTGAGATAACACAAATACACCCCTAATCCTAAATGTACTCCGTCACTACTATCACACAAAATACGTCTAACAAGTGTAACCCAACAAGGGCAAAATTTAACTACTAACATAACTAAAATATAGGCAGCCATAGAGCAAAGAAAATCATGAGCATAATCAACAACCGGTTAAAGTAGTACCCACAAGGGTAGAATAACAAGGGACAAAGATGCTGTATGATGTCTAGGATGGATGTATGTCCCAACAATTACTACTATTACCTGAAAGGTCATCTATATCTTCTATTGGATTTAGCCAGGTAATTTCTCAGCCGCTAATTTCAAAAGATGTTGGGTAAACTGCCATCAAATTTTGAGCACAATAATTGTTACTTACATCCACCACAAAATATGACAAAGCAGCCTTTGTCAGAGCGTCATTGATTCAGCCTTGTAAATGTACATGTCTAACAATGTTTTGCACTTGCAAAATGTCAGAACCACCATTGTGTAAATGTATAAATAATAATTGTATAAATAAAAATTATTAATTATTATTTGTCTTGCTCTCATATATTTCTACATAATATACGAATTGGCTGTTACATTTTTCTTTAATAATAAATGTTTTATTATTATTTTTGTTTTTTTATTTCATTTATTTCATTTAATCACAACCCATCATGACTTTCATCAAAAGAGAAACCTATAAATTATGATTAAAGTGACTCAACATCGTGCATTTCAACGATTTCCTTTAATAAAAGAGGGGATAAAAAAATTGGACAAAATGGCCCGGCAGGATTCGGATTACTAGTTTTTGAGTTATTCTCAGCTAATATCCTTTCACAAAATACGGTTTTCACCTTTTGCACGTCATTCATTCATACTCACTGCATTCTGGGTCACCGTCTACAAAACAAGCCTAAGGATTATATTGAAGTTATTTGCCACTAATTTTTAGGACGTGGCTGTCGACGGCCAAAAATTATTCAGATCTTATTACTTGTTACATGATAAATAATCCATTACCAATTTTACAAATTTTACGTATTTTGTGAATTATTTATCTCTTCCCTAATTTGGAAGAGATAATATCTACGTGGCATTAAAATATGTACAGAGCAAATTCGCGGCTATATAAATACAAAGTTTTAAACAGGTTTTTGCAAATATTAAATTATAACATTTCAGGGTACCTATATTATGTTTATATCATAAGTATCTACCATTGTGTAACTTGTCTAGGTGTAGCTCCGTTTAATAAATGAAGGCCTTAATCTATTGGGATTGTTCCTTTTTTCAATAAATAAGTAAATAATATACACAGTATATTATTAACTGGCATATGGTTTATATATTTTTATATTAGTAAATAACAAGGAATATATTTATATATTATGCTAATAACTTACCATTTACAAAATATACACTCAGTTCCAAAGAAAGTGGCGTATCCGATTTTTTTGGTTAAATTCAACTCTAACTTTTATAATGGTAAATCTATTGAAAAAAGTTTTGTTTCGTGTGTGTTGCCTGACACGTAGTCCAGGACAATTAGCTTGAAAATCATGCAAACTTCCAAAAATCGACCTCCCCGCAATTTTGAGTTTTTTAACTGCTTATTATGATGTATCAATATAAAGTTACGCCACCGACGCACTGGATCTTCATGACATATAAGAGGTCGCGGATTTTGTTACCCGACTTTCTGTCACTTCAACGTCAAAAACACCTATTAGAAAAGTTGAAAATCTCTATTTTTGATAATGTGTATACGAGCGGAATTGAAACTGTTCGGTTCGGAATTGGAACTGTTCTGTTCTTGGCTGGCACCGACTCTAAAAATAACAATAATTGTATATTTTTGGCCTAATAAATTGATTGTATTTTAAGTAAGAATGAATAACGTAATTATTTTTTACTTTTTGGTGCAGTTTTTTTAGAATAGATATTTTTCAAGTCAGTTCTCTGTCAAAACTAATGTAAACTATCAATTAAATTGCTCATACACCATTCTGAAGGAAGAGGTTCAATAAGGGCGAAATAACTTGTACAACTTCTAAATGATTCGTTTCCGTATATACGTCCAGATATATGACGGGTAGATTTCTTATTTCTTCTGTCCGTGTGTTGTCATTTAACTCCACCTAAGGGTTTGACTGATTTTTATGATGGTTAAGTTGATTCAAGAATGGTTTTCAGCTTCACCATTTGATACGATTGAAAATATTTTTTTAATTAATTTAAATATCTATAAATTAGGGCAGTGCCCGGCGCACTCGCCATTTGTTCTAATATATCTGGTGAGGTCCCGAGTATATTTTCGATATCCAAGGTCCGATGCCGATAAAACTAAATGGGACCCACTTGAAAATACCCCCTTTCCAACAAAGAGAATTCTTAAAATTGATTTATAAATGACGTAACCGAGTCCTGAGGTAACAAACACAAAAAGAATACAACCGAGTTGAGAAACTCCTCTGTTTTTGGAGTATGATAAAAACATCTGCAATTTATTTGTATATTCCGACTTTTATTATCAGCACGAAGTTGTAGTATACGGTGTCCAAGGTAAAAAGTACGGTCAAATCTAAGTTTAAGTAAACGTAACTTTATAAACAACTATACAACGCCATTGCGCGATCTGTAGTTTATACTTAAACCGTAGTTCAAACCTCGGCCGCGGTTAACCTGAGTTATAACCCGAACCTATACAACTGGCCCTTAGAGTTGCTAGAGGTTGCTAGGGGCTCAATTTGTATTAAATGTATTAAATAGGTAAAAATATACTGGAATCGTATATTTTATCGTAAATATCCTGTAATTTCATCAATTTTTAAGGTAAAGTAATGATCAAAAATACAAAATGTTTGTTATAATAGCAATTTCAACAAGACCATAGAGATTTTTTATTCAAGTACTGGTGTAATGCACATGGTGTACCAAAGAAATTATAAAAATCATGTGTCTAAATTTCTCCATTATTGTTCATGCTGCATGGGAAAATATTTTTTTCCCTTTTTTTTCAATTAGTATAAAAGTTAGAAGACCTTGTACTCAACCTAAAAATCGAGTGCCTTACTTTTTTTTTAACTCAGTGTGTATTACTCTACAATACAATCTAACCAATATAATATATACAGTATATACTACACATAATAATAATATACAAAACAATTGAGATTTACCGACAATTTCTACACCATGTACTACCCAAATAACACCAATATTGGAGGCTGAAGTAAGTACATGCAATTTACATTAATATCCTTGATTTCTTAGGACCATAAGCTACATAAAAACCTCAGCATTTCAAATGTACTCTGCGAATAAAATCCAGTAAGTACAGTTAAGGACTGTGAATAACAGGGGGAAAAATACCCTAGAAAATCTATCGATATTTATTGCCCTATTCCTTCGTTTTTGAGCTGGCGAAGGTGCAGCGGGGATTTTTGGGACGCCCGATAGTAACAGGGAGTTCTCCTTGGCTGCCATTTCGAAGATATTGTTAGTAGCGCTGGTTTTCTTCGGGGGCTGAGGAGGTTTTGGAGCGTCAGAATCGCCGAGGACTATGTTCACCAGACAGTATTCCATGAGAGCCATAAACACGAATCTGAAATTATAATGGTAATGATATAAATATGGTCTTCTGACATGTTTTCACCATTCG
>CAXKVY010003644.1:0-25701 GCA_964058915.1 Tetropium fuscum | reverse complement strand
GAACTCTGGTGCTCTCTACGTCGCGTCGCACTGACCACGTAATTTATTTTTCTTTCGGTCCATTGATTGGTTGGATTGTATAAATGATTAGATATGACTCACGATCTACCCGCTAATAATTATTAAGCATCAATAAAATAAGCAGTAATATTGCCTGTTAAAATCGTAAAAAGAAAGTGAGAACTTAATTACTTACAATCTCCCAATGCTTACAAAGGGCACCTAGACACAACTTTATTACATATTGACATGCCCAATCTACTGGCTGATTTTAACACTTCTAATAATAATTATGAGTAATTTATGAAAATGTGGATCTTATATTCTTATAAATGTGGATAATTTATGAAAATGAATTGATATCCGATATCCTTTATTAATATACAATAGAAAATTCAAATGCATTGTAATACTTATGCAACCATACCTACACACGTTGATCATTGAAAAAAGCAGTACTTAACCTTTCATATTTTTTTAGGCTTAGAACTTAGCACACAAGAAAGATAACAATAATTACTAAGGGGATACTTTTTCATATATATATATATATATATATATATATATATATATATATATATATATATATATATATATATATATATATATATATATATATATATATATATATATATATATATATATATATATATATATAATATCCTCAAAGCTATATAATATCCAAAATATAATATCCTCAAAGCTTAACCGTTGAGTTAAGCTTTAAAGATATATATAGAAGATGACTTCTTTCTAGTCGTGATGATATAATTTATACCATATGCGTAAAATAATTCCACAAAATGTAGCTAAGCATTGGTTAGAGTTATTTAACATACATTTATTTCTCAACAGTTATAAATTTTGTTATATGGGTTCAAATTCCTTGAAATTGCTTCCCTACTCTGTGCTACTATAACCTAGAACAAAAAGCATGTGATTAAAATCCTTATCAAAAGATCATACTTATAATCTAGATCGTCAAACTGGATTTATACTTATAGCAATATATAAGTAATTTTTGGTTAGTATAAATAGATCACAATAGATTATGGAGATAAATTAAGTGAAAACACTTACCATTTGTACATTTCGATATATACAGAAACGAATTATTGAGAAGTGGCACAAGTTCATTCGATTTTATTGAGGCTCTTCAGAATGATGTACGATTTATTTAATTAGTCATTTTTATTTAATTAGTCATACTTCAATTTATCATTAATACCTACTATTTTCATAGTGACATTTTTATGTGACATTAATTTTGACAGGCATTCACATTTCTAGAAAAATAGTAGCACAATGGTTAGTAGTGTATTTTTATATCTATACCTATAAGATATTGTAGTTAACGTAAGTGCCAGAAGTAATATATATATATATATATATATATATATATATATATATATATATATATATATATATATATATATATATATATATATATATATATATATATATATATATATATATATATATATATATATATATATACTAATTATAAGTAGGTACTTATAATTTGAAAAATTATAATAAGAAGAATTTGTAAAATTAATAGGTTTCTCTCGTAACCCACTGTTGCAGTCTCCAGAGTGTAAAACATTCGGCTGGTAATGTTCACTATAATCATGATCTGCCACAGTTAATGATATGATTGAATTTGAAATTGATGTTAGTCTTGTGTATGAAACCCAACATGCATTTAACAGTTAGTAAAGTTGCCTATATAATTATTATTATGTAGCCGGAGATCATACAGGAAATTAATTGCTAACTCAGTAATTATTGGTACAAAATTGTCGAAGCAGAGATAATATATATACACTAAATATATACAGAAATAATATACACTACAATCTCTTGCCTAAATTAAAAAGCTAGTAGCTGAAAAGATAAAACCGAATAAAATTTAGAACAGAACTTTATGTTTAAAATAAATAAGGTTTATGATGTGTTTCTTCCTAGTGTGAACATTAACGAACTTATAAAGCCAGTGAAGCAAATTGTAATTATGAATTTTGTGTATTGCTGCTATTTAACAGACAGACAATACTCTGGGTCCTAGAGAAATGCCGACACGGCGGCCATATTTACTCCATAATACTCCAATATTCCATAATTAACGCCATAATTACTTATGGAAATAGGCTCAGATAAATATTATTTTGAAACAATGGCTCAAAGAGAAAGATATTTTCAAATGGTAAATACAGTAGAGTCATACGTTTAAGCTTTGCCGCGAGTAAGCGATGGAGTAAAAATGGTGGACGGCCGCGGTATTCTGTCTATCCACTGCTCTGGTTATAATATGAAAAAAAATAATACATATATAGATAAAGTTCATACAATGTAAATTCAAAATACATAAAAAGTAAAAAGTCGGCAAGTCCTTTGTAAAACAAAACGGCCTCCCATGCATAATATCGGCATCTCCTTAATCTTCTTCAACTTTCCAGTCACAGTTTTTCTTGGACATAATTATGAAAGAACTCACTGTATCTTTCAAAAATATGGCAGAAAATTCATCGCTGTTTTGACTACAGCTACCGGTACCGTTTTTGTTGTTGTGAGGGCGTTGTTAATCGCTCTGGAGGAAACCACATTTGAAAAGTATCCATCGTTTCTAGTGACGTCATATTACCATCGTTATATTACAGTACCTACCACTTTCCAGGAAATCCAAGTTTCAGCGATGATTTGGCGCCGTGCTTATATATTGTTCGCGGGCTCAATACATGAAGAATGTATAGGCAACTGTACTATCCATCAAATGCGTGATGGGTTTCATATAGAAGCATAGATAAATGTACACGACTAATAAAAAGCATAAAAATCAACAGACGCTGTTATTTTTCTTTGGATGATCATGATAATACTGGGAAAATATAAACTAGGTATAGGTACCTATATTGTAACTCTGGAGACAACAACAGTGGGTCACAATCTATGCAATTAAGTATTTATATTGCTAATGTGTAGATATATTATAATCAATATAACCGCTTGTCCTTTTAAAATCAAACAAAAAAGTTGTAACCTAAAAAAAGAGCAAATAATAAAGTTGAAAGGGAATGAGGAAATATATTGCCCATTAAAAAAATGGGCAATATATTAAGAATTACCTTGTATTGTTAGCTAGTATTCTCTCGTCATCCACAGTTGTCCTATTTGGTGAAACTATTAAAATTAGTGGTTTCTGCCTTTAGGGTTTATTTTTTAGAATTTGGTTACTTTTAGTATTACCTACATTTTTTTCTTAGTTTTTCTAGTAATATTCTCTCAATTTGAAATCTGAATATCTAACAAATGATGCGAGTCACTGCGCCACTCTTTTATCTTAATAGGTGTCAAACATTTGTACCACATACAGTAGCTATGTATAGTGTTTTACGGGAGTACCATATTATAATATGGGGGTTAAGGGAAGCAGAGTGCAGTTAGGTTCCTCTCCTAACCCACCGCTGCAGTCTCCAGGTAACATCTTACTAAAACCTTTGTATCTTTTTCTGAAACAAGATAGGAATAAAGTTTAAAAAGTGTTTTTAAAGCAGATAGTTGAGACCAACAAATTTGATAACACTCTAAAATACAAGATGTTTGATTAACGCTGTGCACGAGATAAAAGTTGACTGAAGAAATAGGCAAATAATAAATTGTTGAATACACTGAAGATATAAGTATTATTTATAACTTTACCTTAAAGTGAGACCCAAAATGAGAGTAATCAGGTGAGATTAGGAGCGTAGCCTGCCCCGAGGGGGGCTTGTAATCAAATTTATTGGGGGGGGACTTTTGGAAAATAAACAAAAACATTCGTACAAACAATAAATCAAAAACAACTCTAAACGATATTCTAATCGTTAAATACTTACTTTTACTGCTTTTCTTACTTTTTTTACTTTTCGGAGGAACATAAATTTGTCATATTGTCCATAGTTAAAGAAGATTTTAGTTTATTACGTTCTTCATTCTCTATGGACAATATTAATAAGAAGATAGTTTTAGTTTTTGTCCGTTTTTATCCCAGAGACGTTCTAAGAAAAATTTGCATTATTTAATTTTGAAAAGCTTCTTTTTTCAGGTGCCGTTGAAACCGGAAGAGTCAAAAATAGTTAACATACTGATATAACTTAGCGGATATAAATAAACGGGAAACTGGGGGCACGGCTATTGAAATTTATAAGTAATCATTCTGCAAATTCCTTAATGGTATTTTTTGGTAATTAATGGTAAGTTCTGATATTTTAAACAGCTTTTCAAAGTTATTAATGGAACTCAGAGATCAACTGTCAAATCTTTATGGTATTTACTAACCACTTTTTTGCTTCCTCTTTTATTAGGCATCGTATAAAAAAGCATTAGTTTGAGAAATCAATATATTTAGACATAATAATACACAGTTACTGAAGTACAATTCTGGATTAGAATTCTCTCGTCTTCTGATAATTTATTAAAAAAGCGTTTCGTTATCCTCCGTCTCGTATTTTTGAAAAGATTTATATTTATATTTGTTATATTCTCTTTTGCTAGATCTTGGGACTCATTTTAGCAAACTTTAGCAGGACTTTAGCAAACAGCTTCACGCTTTGAAGCAGGGTTGATGATTTTAAGTAGCTTAGAAAAGAAGGTGAAAAGCACTATAAAATTGTAAGTCTGTAACATATTTATTAGATTTTACGTTCATCTTTTTTAGTTGATATAAGTGAAGCTCTTATTACTATTGGATATTTTTTCCTCGTGAAGCGCCATTTCTCCTCATGTAAGATTAGATGATCTTACATATAAGGCATATTTTTTGAGAGTAATTTTATATTTTTGAGATGAATCGTTACTTAAAATTTATTTATTTCAGAATTGATAAAATAAACAGGAATTTTTAAGTCGTGCCAACTTCATTTTATTTCTTAATTTTAATATGTGGATGATAATTTCCGATATTTGGTTACGCCTATGTTGGGGCCCCTCTAGCTCGGGGGCCCTATATTATTGAAGCAGCTCCTATAGCGATAGCTACGCCCGTGTCCTTGAGTGAGATTAAAGCCAATAAAATTTCCCTTAAAACGTTAAAAACCCGCTAGAAAACAAATCCATACATTTTTGACAGCTTAGACTCCCATTTAATTGAACATATACCTACAATGTTATAAAACATATCTAAGTAGTAATTGTTTATTTGAAAGCTAACTGATACATATTCACCTCGAGCAATTTTTCGAAAATAAATACACTCACAGTGTTTAATGAAAAAATAAATATTTATTATAGCAATTTATGTTTTGTGCGTTCCTCTACGAATTGTGTTTTTCTTTGTTTCTGTACATTATTGTAAGAAAATTTTAAAGGATTGCTTTGTTTTGTACATTATTGTAAGAAAATTCTAAAGGATTTTCTAAAGGAAGTGCAGAAAATCTTCCTAAAATTTATTTCTGCATGGTAGACGAGTTTTAAAAGTCAAATTTATATTATTTATCAGCAGAAGTCAAGTGTCAAAGAAGTCAATTCCAACGCCCACTGTCAAAAAGCAGGGAACTAACTTTGGAATATTAGTACTAGTACATAACGTTACATAACGGTGTATTAGTACTAGTACTAATACACCGTTATGTAACGTTCAAGGTCGTAGACTCTGTGGCGTCACTAAGGTAGGATACGTGACGTCACGTATAAGAGCGCGTTTTATTTTCGTATTTAAAAAAAATCAATATAAATCGTGCTAAAACAAAATAAAAAATTACGGCGAGATTTTTTTATAAAACATTATCACATAAAGCAATAAAAAAAGTGAAAAGGCCTACAGCAGTTCGTGACAGTTGGAACTTAATGATGTAGTCAGGTACATACCTATTTCATTAAATCTCTTTTATTTTTCGAAATATTTTAAACGTTTAAAAAAAATTGTATTCTATTGTCGAAAAACGACATTTTTTGAGAATGATATTTAATTTAATTTAAATTCGTAATAAGTAATTTCATTGAGAAGCGGGTATCCTTTATAAACGAAATTCTGGTTTTTATACCTGACCTAGGAACACAATATTTAACTTCCGTTCAGTTAGTTATCTCCTCTTGTATTCTGAATAGCCGGCGAAACACACCCAATGCGGTAGTAGCTCACCTCACAAAGAGCATATACGCATAAAAGGTTACTATTTTTTGCAATCTACGAGTATGTATTGAATTTTAGTACCGGGTTGAAACAAGTTTCGCCGTTTTAAAAAATACCGCTGCAGATAATACTTGCCGGTGTGACCTTGCCGAAACCTGTGACGCCCGTCCAGCCTCTGAGATTTTAAATTTAGCATGACGTATAATTATAATTGAAAGACAGTTTGTGGTGAGGTAATTTCAATTCGATACCCCAATTATCATATAATTAAGTAGGAACCATCTGGTTAAATGGTAATAATACTTTGTTCATTATCATTTCTTTAATAATGCTGTCTCTATTGAATACTAGAAATATTTTGTATTTATTAGGTCGCGGTATTCAACACAAAACATAGCATAGAATAGCAACTGTACAGTATAAGGTGTTGTCACGAAAATCCCACTAGCGCCTTCAATGTATAATCAATGAAGCGATTTCCTCGAAGCGGAAAATTTTAATTTTCATGCAGTTTTTTTAGTCATATAAATGGCAGCTTCTGGTTAAATATATGCAATTCTTTTTGTGACATTATTTTACCCATTTCACTAGGAAGCAATCACAAACAATATGTTGTTCTTAAGGTAGATCTCTAGAAATGAATTCACTTAAGAAACGCCTAAGTGATATATTCATTATGACGAATTATTACAACTTACACTGACAGATAACAACGACTTTTAGCAAAATCAGTGCCAACGTAGATTATATACAATTTTTATTTGTAATCATATCTAAATATGTAATCATATAAAATATGGATCATATCTCACTGCCTCCAGAGCAGTTGAAGTAACTCACCTCCCCTGTAAGGACGACCTGATTCGGTTGCGTAGAAAAGAAAATATCCTACATTAAATTTAACACATTGTTTATGCGACCCGTTATTTGTTTTGAGCAGTGTACACACTACACACACATACTAATTATCATATATTAAAGTAACATAAGCTATGTTTAGTAAGAAGAATATAAATGAAAAACTATCGTCAAAAGTAGGTTTCCAGATTAAAAGCCTCATAGCAAAACTCAAGTGTAAGGTTTGTTGACCTGCATACATACTAGTAAGGGTATTGAGTTAAACAAATAGTGCGCAAATATTCTGAAAGAACTATAACTCGCAATTGGTCAGCAGATAGTTGTTGTAGAAGCAAGTTTGGTTTTGTTTTGTGAAGGTACTTTCGTAAGAACGTATAACAAACTAGGGTGAACCTATTTAGAACCCAATGAGGTAGCTTCGTGTAGAGCTCTCTACAATAAAATATAATTTCATAGTAAATGTAATTTAAATTGTCAAAGTTGAATACTAAAGTAATCATAAGTTCAGGAGTAACGTTGTATTGTAAAAAAATGAAGAATATTAATATTAGTAGTGGGATATTAGTCGTCAGAGGTTAACTAAGGTGTCCTAGATAGGCTTTAAAGTGTTTTTCATCATATCCATGTAAGGATAAATTAAAAGTTCAACAAGATAAAAAAGACAGACTGAGTACAATCACGTAGAACGAGATTTCCAGAAGCAGAGTGGCAAAAAGCTAAAATATTAGACTTGAAGTAGTTTGAATAATGAAAGACGCCAATGCAGATATTCGAAACCATTGCTGATCAACAGTTGCAGAATTCCAACGATAGGGGAGCAGCATCGCAATAGTGCAACAATGCAGTGTAGTTCGTGTGTTTTATTCCGGGTTTGTTTACAAAGAATTAATTTACAAGTCAAAAACAAACTTAAAATTTTTAACCATAAGTAAAACTTGTATAAGTAAAAGTATAAAATTGTTTATTTGTGTACTTGTGTCTTTGTTATGGATTTAAATATCACATGTAATTTTTAGCCATATGATATGATAGGTGTCGTAGGTTAACATAGTTTCTTAATTTTTAATATAATATTTCTCCATCATTTTAATAATATATCCATATGAAAATAAACATATGTGCTAATTAATTGCGAACCATCTTCTTATTCCATAATACAATTGAAAGAAAGTTCAGAGGCAACAATCTTTTCTTTTCAATAATCTTTTTATTTTGCAAATAAATTTTTGACACATAAATGAATTTTATATTTTATAAAGTCATATAGAAGTAGGATACTAGTCTATTTTGAATCCCCCTGTGAGATCAAAAGATTTTATGGTCTAATAAGTAAAATTAATGATACATAATTAATCATTTAAATTTCAATACATATAAAAATATGTAAAAGTGGTAGCAAATATTTTTGTTAAGTAGTAAATTCAGAAGTGTTCACTGACATTGTGGACTGGCGACCATATTTATAAGGTCTGGAGAATACATAAGCAAGTGAAGAAGTACATTTTCATTCTATTCTATCCCTAAGGCATTAAGTATCTACTTAATATGTTAGGGATATGTTACAACCTATAAAATCTTCTATATCAACAAAATTTAAAAATTAAATAATAAATAAATATATTCAATAATAAATATTGTAATCAAAGTAAACTTTAAATTAAATTTACATAACAATCTCAATTGCTCTCCAACGTGGGGCTATGTATTTATAATAGGGTTTATCTTGGGATGGTAGCTATAAAACGGTTGATTACAAAATCTTAACTTTTCGGTCCATTTTGCGCCTTTTTCAAACGATGATTTTATTTGAATATATTTGACATATTAGCAAATGTTTTAAAATAACGTATTGTAAATGACGTATTATAAAATGACATGAAATATATTACATGTATTAAAATAAAATGATATATGACAAAAGCAAACGTATTACCAAATGTATTAAAATAAAATCATAAAAGGCCCAAAAGTGACCGAAACGTTTAGATTTTGTAATCAATCGTTTTATTTCTACCCTATTATAAAAATAGATATATAGCAAAGAAATAAGAAAATAAATAATATCTATATATCAATATGGTCAGATAGAACAAGTATAGGGTACTAAACTAGGTATTTGCTTTCTATGAATGTGAGTTCCTGTCAAAACTAATATCATAAAAATGTCAGTATGAGAAAAATAGTAGGTGTGACAAATGCAAGTGCAAATGACTAGAATGACCAATTAAATAAATCGTACATCATTCTGTAGAGCCTCAATAAAGGCGAAAAAAATTGTACAACTTATAAATAATTCGTTTCCGTATATATGTCCAGATATAAAACGGGTAAGTATTTTTATTGTATTTTTCTTTGTAATGGATATATCTAATGTTATTCTTAACTGTTGGGAGATTGAAAAACAAACTATAATATAGAAATCGAAATAATTTATTGAAAAGGTACGGTTTTGAGATTGATGTAATTACCTATTACATCATAATTTTAGTTTGACTACTGCATCTCTTCGGCTCGGCATCGTTACGTTACACTCCTAGTTAAGGCTATATCAGTCTTTAATCAGTAATGAAGTCCTCCGTAAACGCCATGACCAAGAATGGTTGGGGCGGCGTAGGCGGTGAGAGCTGGAGCGGCGGCGTAAGTAGCAATGGCGGGGGCAGTATAGGCGGAGACAACTGGAGCTGCGTGGACAACGGGGCTGACAAGGGCTGCACTGTGCACGATGGAACTGCTTTGGTGGCTAATGCTAGTTGGAACTGAACCCACAACGGCGCTGGTGTAGACTGTGGGGGCCAGGTATCCTGGGCGGGCAGCTGCGAGTGCGAAGAGAGCGGACAACACCACCAATTTGAACATTTTGATTAAATAGGTCTGTGCTGTACTGTAGACGAACGAAGACTGATAATTTTCTTGAGGATGTTTCAGGTTTATATAGCCCTGGATGTGAACGTCGTACGATATAACTGATATACGTGATATACGCCTTTATGGGGCAAGGAAGCATATATTTTATTATACGAGAAATATGATCCTTGTAAAAATGCCTGTTAGCCTTGCGGGTGTATAGGATTGCAATGCTATTAAACGTATTCTTAGCATTGCTGGTACTTAATTATTGTAGGGATAATTTCCTGATTCATCGGCGTATAGCGCAGTATATTGAAAATTGGAAATATTAAAACAATATAAATCATACAAAGATCATATTTAAGTAATGGTTAAACTATAATTGATGGATGATTACATTACCTATAGATTACCTACTACAGTAACCAATAATTAATAAAAAAATATTAATAACTAAATCAAAAAAGTAAGGGTAAAGATACACCTTAGCGAACCAATCTTATTTTTTACAAAATTATTAAAGTTATTTATAAAATTATTAAAATTATAATAAAATTATTAAAATTGTATATGGTAGAGGTACTCAGGAAGCCCTTACACATCTTGTAACCGATATGCAGTGTACATTTTCAAGAAACGAATACCTTATATGTCTATTCCTAGACCTAAAAGGGGCTTACCAGGCAGTCAACTTCAAAATTTTAAAAGAAGAACTTATGTGTCAAGGCATTCCACACAATACAATTTTGTAATACAATTTGTAATATAATAGATTTATATAATAATAGAAAAATATACATTAGGAATCACAACAACAATTTAATAGGTCGTCGAACAGTTCGACAAGGCCTACCACAGGGATCTATACTTATTCCACTATTATTCAACTTATACACAGCTACTATTCATCAACTTTGGAAAGAAGACATAAAATGCATTCACTATGCAGCTGACATATTCTTATATACTTCACAAACATCATATCAGAAATGCATAACTAAATTAAAGCACATTGTGTATAATTTCCACATGTGGTTAAACTTGGATAAGATGGTAATCATGTTCTTTACAAGACATAGACTACAAACACCACAACATATTTTTCTAATACAAATCGAAAGATAATAGATCGAATTCAATATAAAACTCTTAGAATCTGTTTGGGTATCATGAAATCATTCCCATGTAACATTATTCTCGCCGAAGCTCAAGAGCCTCTATTCAGCATTAGAGTAGAATATTTTGCTAAACAGTTCCTGTCAAAATTAAGAATATATAGCAGCCATAGAACAAGTGCAATGTGTTTCTTAACGGTTGAATGTCGAACTAATAAATACTGGTCTCTGAAGAACAATAGTCCTTTAGTTGAAGCATTCTTATCTTCAAGAGAATATGAAGAAAGTGAAAGAGAGATGGATAACAACCATATCTACAAATTTAAATACGATATGCTACCACAAAACCCCCAAATAATCATCCCCAAATACACGGAATAGCTATTTATGTAACCAGTTGGTAAAAGTACTATTTTGGGTAACGAGCAAATTTCTGCGGAAAGAGCATTAGCGAGTTGCACTGTTAACACGGTTGCACTGTTCCATTGTATGATTACTCATTTTTTTATTATTTCATGGTATAATTACAATTTTGAGATTGACTTGATTATTTTTGATTTAACATCCAAATGGTAAAAACAATATGTGGCTAGACAATATATGGTATAAACACTGGTATAAACAATATGTAGCTATCTAACGAGTTTTCGGAAGCCAAACCCCTTTCCAACAAAATAAAAATTATATATTAAATAGATAAAATAGTAAAATTAAAGGCAAACATTATTTTTTTAAATGTTTTTTAAAGGCCAAGGAAGCCAAATTAAAAAATCAATGTCCTTGAACAGTATTAGATGAGCTCATGTATCTTATTAAAGGAGAATTGCCATAATAATTTGTTGACAAATTTATTTGGGGTGTAGAAAATATGTCTGTTTCTAATATAATAAAGCCTACAATTTATATGACAAAGTATGTACAATAAGTGGAACCTACAAGATTATTAAAAAATTTATTGACAAAATAGACATCGTAGAAACAAACTTCTAATGTACAAACGTTCTATTTTGTAAGAACATAAATTACTGTCATAAGAGAAATTATGGCTGGTTATGGAGAAATTCAATCCTTTAAACATATTTATCATACATAGGGTTCCATATTGTGAAACAATATTCTTAGTTAGATCTAACTACAAAATATATTATAATTATAGCGGAAGAGTGATGACCGAAATTTGTATTGGTTCTTAATATAAAACCAAGGTTTCGGAGGGGCATTTGAACTAAATTATCTACATGACTTTCAGAGCTAAATTTTTTATCTAAAATCACTCCCAAATACCTGATTTAATTTAAAAAGCCGTCGATTTCAAAGCCGTTCAGATAGATATTTGCAATGACAGGGTTATTCAAGCGAGAAAATAGAATTTAGTGACATTTCGGATTATCGGATAGACTATTTATCACTTTACATATTTCTAAAACATCGACATACAAAGAAATTTTGGATAAAGCAAAACATTTATACGTCTTTCAGAAATATACTATATAACAGAGGTCCCAGGTGGGATCCCTCAGGAAATATGAGACTGACAATATCTTATTTGAAATTATTTAATGTAACACATCAAGTTCTACCACATAAGTAACAGAAGATCAGACCCAGAAGATTACTATATAGTCCATTCTGTAGCTTATCGACGAGGCTCAAGTGGTGAAACTTATTGGAGGCCTTAGAGAAATCAATGTACACAGCCCACATTGAAAAGCCATCTTTCATGTAATTATAAATATCTTAAACAAAAGGTGTAAGGTTAGTTAGTTACTACTGGTCTCTTTTTTTTATAAAATCCGTTCTGAAAAATATTTAATTATTTTTAACTAGAAAAAACAATTCATCTGAAATAATTGTCTCAAAAACTTCACCAAAACGACAAAGTAGTGAAATCGGTCTGTAAATACCTACAATCACCAGATTTAAATACTGGTACAACTTGTGCAATTTTCCATTTATGCGGAAATATGTTTTTAGTTAAAGATTTGTTAAAAATACTATATAGAGGTTCAACTAAACTATGAAAGCCAGACTTTAAGAAAATTACTGGAATACCGTCAGGTCCCAGATAGTGGCCCATGAGTACCAGGTTCCCTTGATAGGATCCCTTGATTGATCTATTTTATCTAATATCATGTAAAAAGCTGCAACACAGGATCGTCCTGTCAGGATCATCCGGTGCTTCAGGCCAAGAAATATTATTTATTGCCTAATTAATAGAAGTATAGTTCGACTGGGAAAATAATAATTTGTTATAGGAGGAGGACGACAAAAGTTTTGTGATGGAAGTGTGGTGGAAGTTCTAAGGTTATATTAGTCCGAAGTATAGTGCTTTAGTTTGATATGCAAACTAATAGAATGCGGTGCTCAGTGGCGGGCGTAATTATCCTAATATAGGAAATAAAATAAAAAAAACAATAATCTTATAATTCTCGTAGAACAGAACAGCTGCCCACAACTGCATGGCGGAAAGGGCAAACTAAAGACTGGCTGGAAGAAAGAAACATTGAACACAATGATTCAGTACTTGCTGAATTGTTAACACTGGCAAGGCAATATTTTCCAGCTTTCAAGAAGTATGTAGTGGATGAAATGGCCAATGCAAGAGGAATGGAGGTAATTCGATTGCCTACATATCACTTCGAACTTAACCCAATTGAGCTTATTTGGGCGCAAATAAAAGGGAAAGTTGTTAGAGAAAATACAACATTTAAGTTAGCTGATGTGAAAAAACTTCTCAATGGTGCAATCAAAGAACTAAATACGGCCAACTGGATAAAATCTGAAAAAGGTGGAATCAAGAATGTGGGATCTCGATATTATCATGGATACTCCAGATACTCCCGTTAAACCAGTCATGATAAATGTAAATGAAGACAGTAGTGAAAGGTATACAGAATTAATTCATGTAGGTACTTATATTATTTTATAAAAATGTATCCCAATTCATATGTCAACTTAAAGATCAAGGCACTCTATTAAATAAATGAGAAATGAACTACTGAAGTACTTCCTGATTCCTGTTAATTTGATTTTGAAGATTATTGCCACTACGAGAAACAAAATGTGAACTATAGTACCTATAATTACAAAAATAAATAATACTGAAATCCAATGGAAATTTCCTACGCACATTTTTTCTGCGTAAAAAATCAGATATTAAATAAAACTAGAACTTTTAAACATGTAATATGTAATCATTTATTTTAATTATTTTCTACTACTGAATTAAATGAGATTCATTCATTAACAAAATTAACTTCTAAGTGGTTCGTTTCCGTATATATGTCCAGATATGCAACTGATAAGTGTGTCTTATTATTCATCTATTTACTTATTTCTCTAGTTAATGAATTGCTACAAACCCAAGATTTCTTCTCGCAAAACAAATATGAATAGCAAAGAACTTAAAAGCTAATATATATATATATATATATATATATATATATATATATATATATATATATATATATATATATATATATATATATAATAATATATACTACTACCGCATTCTTCTAGGCTACTACTACTCATCCACAATGTAATGGATCATATGTCAACAACCTTTCTCAGCTATCACTCTCGATCTTAACCATGACCTTCAACTTACTTAAGTGCATCTCAACTTGCTATGGGATGCTACGAGATGAATGTTTCAAATATAATTACTTGCCGACAGAAGGTAGGTACCTACTTATTTTTTATTTTTGTTGGTATATTATATATATATATATATATATATATATATATATATATATATATATATATATATATATATATATATATATCCAATACGGTCTACTATTTTTTTTAAATTACGTTTCGGCAGAGTCATATCTACCATCATCAGGTTCTTCTCCGTAACTTCTTGTTCCTGATTCTGGCTACTGCTGCTGGGTTCAGTTCGAGTAACCAGAAGCAGCAATAAGCAGTTATGACCAAAAAGTTCTCATAACAATAGTGTTAGAATATATTTGGATAAATTGCAATTGGAGGAGTTTCTTGAGATTGAGTGATTGGATATTTTTCTTATTCTTCTACCTTCATCTTTTGTATATAAATATCGAAACTCATGATAAGCATATTATGTCCTTTATCACTCGGAGGATTTTAATGCCACTATCTCTATCCAGGTTTCTTGATGATCAACTGAAGTCGATCTTGCAGAAGAAAGGTCACCAAAAGTAATATACCAGAAAGGCAATGAAAATCCAAAACTTCCGTTCGGCACATCATACTGTGTACAAACATCGATGGATATAACCATTCCTACTTAAATTTACTGTCAATTTCGGAGACGGAAAAATAAAATTGACATTACCATTAATATTTTATAAAATATTATTGGTTGCAACAAGAAACTTATTGGGTTAAAAAAATGGCCATTACAACTAGATTAGAAAATTATATTGATATCTATCGACTGTGTTTCGATTAGCAAATCAGTAACATGACAATCATATAGCATATTGATAACGATAGTAACAAGTAATCAGATATGGCTGATTTTAACACAAGACTAGTACCAGAAAAAATACTTATCAATATATCTGTCTAGGTTATTTTACAGCGAAACGTGCAAGTCACTGTAGGAAGTTCCATTTATATTGCTCTCAATTTATTTTATATCTTTAATAAATATTTATGGTTCAGTAAGTAACTCAAATTATATCACAATATATTATTTCGTCTAGAAATTGAAACAGTGGGAAGTTTTATCATCTTTATCAGGTATATGATCACGACTGTAGACAGTTCTGTACAACGTGCAATGGTGGCATAACGTGATTCTGATGATATATGTATATATATATATATATATATATATATATATATATATATATATATATATATATATATATATATATATATATATATATATATATATATATATATATATATATATATATATATATATATATATATATATATATATATATATATATATATATATATATATATATATATATATATATATATATATATATATATATATATATATATATATATATATATATATATATATATATATATATATATATATATATATATATATATATATATAATATATACAACTTAATGCTGCTGCCTTAATGCTACCGTCATTTTGTGACGGAATGTGTGATGGAAATTTTCTAATTAACTATTTTGCACTGCGTAAAAATATCTCATTCTGATTATCCATAATGATGCGGTGATATCATCCATTGATTATCCATAATGATGCTTTTTTTCCATAATCAAAAACAGTTTTGTCAATATTACACATGGTTAATGTTTTGTAATAATGTTCTTGACAATGGAACACATTCGTATTTCAATATGTAACTATATGGGTTACATTATTAAAATGAAACAGGGCGATCTCCCAACAGATGACCCCCAGAATACATAAATGCATAATATATTATATATTATGTTGTTGCGTATGGAATAATAACATTTTCACGACAAACTGTCTCAAGGATCTGCACGATAATTTCTGTAACACTTTGGGAATTCATGAAACACAAAATCTGTTAACGTAATTGTCGTCTTGCATTGTGTAAATATGTATAATGCTCTCACATGCAATACAATTCTGATAGAAGTTGCACACAGCTTTCACCCATTTTTATTCAAATTGCATAACATATGCATACTTGTATGATTGTTATGCAGTACTGAGCCACGATGTAGGACAAACTAATATAAACAAATTTATGTCTAAAGGTTAAGTTTACCAATGTACATCAACAATAGTGACAGCTGATGATCAACAAATATTCGATGAATTGCAATGATTATTTTGTCAATCGTTTATTACAGATTAAGAGAATATTAACAAAACAGCCCTGAAGATAATAATGCAACTGCAATGGATAAACCATTGCTTAAATATTTTTGTATCATAGTGATGAATACCCTTTAATTTTTCAACCGACTTCAAAAAATAAGGAGGCTCTCAATTCTCATTCGGAGGTTCTCATTCGAATTCCGTCATTGATAAATCAATTTTAAAAATTTTCTTTTTATTGGAAAATGGGTGTTTTTAAGAGGCGGGTCTCATATCAGTTTTATTGTCATTGGACCTTGAAAGATATACCGGGGAATTCACCACATATACCAGAAAAAATGGCGAATGCACCGGTCACAACCCTAATTTATAGATATTTAAATTAATGAAAAAAATATTTTTTATCGGATCAAATTGTGAAGCTGAAAACCATTTTCGAATCAACTTAATCATCATAAAAATCAGTCCAGCCGTTTAGGTGAATTTAAATAATAACACACGGACAGAAGAAATATATATAAAGCAGATATCTACCTGTTATTTATCTGGACATATATACGGAAACGAATAATTTAGAAGATGTACAAGTTCTTTTTTCTTTACTGAGGCTCTTCAGAATGATGTACGATTTATGTAATTGGTAATTTATACTTGAATTTACTATCAATAACTACAATGCTCACAGTGACACTTTTATGGGACATTTTTTGATATACAAAAGTATTTGATATATTGTAACGTTTAACATCTTCTAAATAAATGTATGTTTATTTCTTTAGAAGATGTTGAACTTTAGAATGCGCAATCGTGCAGAATCCAATAAAACAACTATTTTTCCTAGCTATATGCTTGATAATATTGAACTATGTAACAGAATTCATAAGCATTTAAGGCGAGAATTTTATATGTATATTTTTACCTTTTAGCAGGTTCAGACGAGAATACAAATTTCTAGGAAAGATCAACATAATTTACATAATAATCCTAAACCGAGTCCTAAACTTTTGTTATTTTTTTTCAACTGGTTATTTTTAAAACTGCGCGAAAACATCGACAGGAACACCCTGTATCAGCCAGTATTATTAGAAAGAGATATAAAACTGATAACCATACAATAAAAGTCATAGTTTTAACCAACTTTAGTCAACTTTGAAACATTTGTCATTTAATGTAAGAAACAAACAAAACAAATTGAATTAACTGAACATAATATATGTCTATATATCGCAACAAAGTCTATATTTCAAAAACCAGTCAAAAATTCCATATTACGCAACAATTGCGATAATTGTTCAACTTCTTTTATGCACAAATCAGTGGGATAAACTATACTTCCTTGTGAGCGTGATATCCTGTAACCTACACGTGGTTCAAGGGCAAAAATTGTGCTCTAGCTAGTTCACTGCAAATTGAGTTTGCAAGGTTTAATAAAGTGTGCGATTTCTATCCGCTATTCAAAGAAATTGATAACAAACTACGACACGAATACTGCTGGCTCTGCTGCGATTCAGTGATTATTTTATTTTTGAGAGATGGGTAATTAGAGAAAAATTTGCGCCCTTATGTTAGCTTAAATACTAGATTAATATTAATAAGCATATTATGATGAATGCATATTAAGGTGAATATTTAAAAGCATATTATATTTGGCATTAAGAGTGATCAGAAAGGGTGATCAGAAAAAAATAATGTATGCTATATTTCCTGGATGATTTATAATGGCGCATTATAAACTTTCGATAAAAGATCCTGATATGTATGGAATTATGTCTTGGGAAGTAATTATGCGGGTTTAAAAAGAAAATTCGCTTTTATAACTACAAGAACGGCATTTTTGCTGATGCATGTTTGGACAATTTTTAATACATTAATAAATGGGCATTTTACCATTTAAAACGTTAACGTTAAAAATATTTTTATCTTCCAAGTACGATTTATGTAATTGGAATGTATGTTTGATTTCCTGTTGCACTTGCCGCATGATATGCGTGACAAGATGGCAGTCTTCTTGTATATTTAGTTTGAATCCCTAGATGTATATTTTAAGTCGAATCTGACTATAAATGGTAGAATTAATCCATCATTTTTAAAATTCTTCACTGCCGTAAAATCGGGTTACTTTGCCAATCCAGGTAATTCTTCACCCATAAGTTGCAAAATTACAATAATCCTCATCAACCAACAGAAATTGTATTCCCAAAATTTGTATAATTTTCAAAGGTGTCAGAAGCGGCGTTACGTCGCATTGCTAGTTCGTTTATATAGCTTGCATGTATACAGATTTTTACGTAAAAATTTTGGTTCCGAAATTTCTTATACATTCAGATATTCTACTAAGACGAGGTGAGTTCTTTGTCATTTCAAAATGAAAATACTATAAATTATATGCAACAAAACTAAATGCTGATCAAAAGTCTCCATGGGCCCGAGGTCCGAAAACGCGATCCACCGGAGTTTTTTTCAAATCTATGCTGATGAGTTAAAACGTGCAAATGCACTGCTTTCCGTATGCTCCATGCGGGGTACTTTAAAAAATATACACCTGCCATACCTAATATTTATAGTCCGGCGTATCAGAACCTACCTTCATAAGAACTGTGTAAAGGCGGTTAAAAGCAATTTCTTATTTCCATCGTGTCAGTAGGAACTTAAGGACCATATTCAGTACGAGAGCTCATTAGATTATTCACTTTTACATCTGTACTTCTGTACAGTCGCACAAAGTACAGTTTGGGACCTAATGTTATTTTGGACTATTAATTCCGTTTCAGTTGTCGTAGCGAGGTCTGAAATTTCTGGGTGTAGCTCTGTTTTTGGTGTCGAGAAACCTGATTATAACTGTCTCGAGGCCCATCGTACATAGGCCATGTTATATAGTACATAACCTTAAAAAAATAAAATCGGAAAGACCAATATAGTAGCCAAACCATCGATTTTTATGAAAATTTGAAATTAAGCTCATCTTATCCTTAACTTCAAAAAATAGCACAAAATGGAGGTTTAATTATGAAACTCCAAAATGACGTGGAATGGAAAAAAAATTATCATCCGAAAAAAGCGTTTGTTTTTTTTACCATAACTCCCTTCATTTTTAAACTACAACGTCCATTCAACACCATGTTACAGGTAACTTCAGGAACTACAAGATCATGAATATTTTAACATGCCCAAGCTCTTAATATTCAAAGGTAGGTATTCAAACCTCTAATAGTTACATCTCGTTAAATCTTGCATTATTTTTTTCACTACATAAACAGAAAAAAAATCAAATCTTTTGTTTAGAAAACACCTAAATTTTTGTACTATATTATTTTTTACGAATCTTTTTTTTTGAAAAATACGCATTCTAACCCGTCCGAACTTTTGGATCAGATGAATAATACTAAAATAAAACAATTTGTAAAGGGATACCGGTCAATATTAATTCTGGTGAGAATTGCTGGGGTTTTAGGGCTTATTTTGTTCTCAAAAATGTTAGTGGCCCGCCGTTTGCGCATCGTAGCTCTCTTAGTTATAGCGCAATATTAACATAGCTCATTTTAGGTTCAGGTTTTTACAAGTAATACAAAAATTGTTTTATAAGTTTTTCCCGAATAATGCATCAGTTTCTCGTTATTAACGTTCAATACGTTGAACCAAGTTGTTGAAAAAAAAAGTTTTCTTCAAGGAGCCATAACCCCCTTTTCTTGTACCTAGCGCATTAATAAAAGAGAAATCTTTTTGTTTTCTTATAAGCTTCATTTTTGATCATTTCAAATTTTTTGATAGAACACGAATATTTTGAGTTACTCGCGAAAAACCGTCCAAAAACGTGCACTTTAAACTCGTTTTCAATCGCGAATAATTCGAATAATTTCAATATATTGAAAAAATATTTTTACGTTGAATTTGTCCCTGTATCCATTTCCGTGGTTATTTTGAGAAAAAAAAGTGCCACCCTAAAATTTTGGCTTGTTTCTTCATAGCTTTTTAACTTTCAAAACGATTTCAGTGATTTTTTCAACAGTTGTAGATAATTTTCTTGATATTCTACAGCATTGTATCAATAATGATCATTATTTCTCTGTTTAGATAGTGGTAAACAAGGGTAAAATCTTATAAAATTCTGTTTTTTGTCAAGTTCAAAAACACCCTGTGAAGAATTACAGGAACGGAATATTTTTTAAAAATTATTTGCAAGTAAAAAGTTATGCTTTTGTCTTATTTTTACAAGTCAAATTTACTGGCGGCAAGTACTTTCTGTTAGGAAACTTTCCAAATGTAAATGAGCCTATGTCTTTGGGCTGCTGATATATTATAGACTTATGGATATAGACGTAAATTACACCACAGAAAATATAGCAAAATAATTGCAAAAACTGAGTGGTGAACAGAATATTAAAATTATTTTAACTTAACAGGCATCTGTCGATCACCGATGATTAAGATTAATTAGGCGCTGTTTGTATTTTATATTTATTTTATAAATATGTGACTAAGAATCACGTTTCCAATAATTTTGTAATTAAAATGCATGTAACTGTAACTAAGATGATATCAAAGAACATATAATTCGACTCTAAGGATGTAATAATAAAATACTTACAACCTCGCCAGTAAATTTTTCAACACTTTTTATTTATGATAACAAATAGGACTACCAGGGTGCCTTAAGACATACTTCCTAGTTGGTTGTTGAATTCTTGAAAATAGTTTTGTCAAATATTTATTTTAGGAACTTTATATCTTAACAATTACAATATTTTATAAAATAAATATAACTAAGACTACAATATTACTCGACATATCTTATAACATTATATTATAATAAATATAACAATAATAATAAGACATAGACAAGTATTTAAATTCTGTATTTTGGGTAAAAACAGTATGTAAAAACAAATTACCTACTATTTTAATCAATACAAAACTGACTGTAAGTTAGAAGCTATTAAAATCACAATATTCCTTCCGTCTCTTCCTGGAATGATGTCATTGAGGCTGTTCCTCCATAAGGACTCGATACAACTGTTTCCTGTACCGATGATTGCTCTACACCACCCATAGTTGGACGTATAATGTCTGTCCTGCTTGTTTCCTGGGTGACACCACTTACTACTGTACCACCCATCATTCCAGGTCCACGCATCATTCCAGCACCATGCATCATTTCACCACCGCCCATCATTCCACCGCCGCCCATCATTCCACCACCGCCCATCATTCCACCGCCGCCCATCATTCCACCACCGCCC
The DNA here is from genome assembly GCA_964058915.1 of Tetropium fuscum. NCBI lineage: Eukaryota > Metazoa > Arthropoda > Insecta > Coleoptera > Cerambycidae > Tetropium > Tetropium fuscum. The sequence goes on along the minus strand of CAXKVY010003644.1, from coordinate 3,759 downwards.
ATCATACCAGGACCGCCCATCATGCCAGGCCCGCCCATCATACCCGGACCTGCGACAACCACTGCGTGTCTTGGATTCCTCATTTTAGCCAAAGGTGTTTCTAGGTTGATGGTTTTTGTTATCTCGACATCTTCTTCGACCCTGTCGACTGAGCCTATACCCGGCTCAAGAATGTCGGTTTTTTTAGTAATGCTGACTTCCTCTTGGCCCCACGGTGTTTCCATCTCGACCTCTTTCTCCACCACAGTTTCTCTTGTAACTTCGGGTGCTCCGAATCTATTTTCATTTAAGACGCCTTCTTCAACTGTCTTTTCCACGATTGTTTCTTGGACTACTCCTGTGGGGCCGCTGACGATGTCTGTTTCTGATGTCTTTGAAACTATCATTTCTTCTTCGGGCGCTTGGACGCTTTTCATCAGCATTGGTTTTCTTAACATCGTTGTTGATACCATCTCCTGTTCGACGACAGGCGAGTACATGCCGCCACCCATGACAGGCCTACCCATCATGCCTGCGCCCATCATTCCCGCCCCGTACATTCCCGGTCTACTGATAACGTCTGTTCTTCTGCTTACACTCACGGATGAAGTCCCTATTCCTCCATATCCGAATCCACCGTGATAGGGCGCTGGGGAGGGTGCAGCTGCGATTCCTGAAATTGTAACACATAGCACCACGATTTGGAACATTTTTTTCGTTTTGCGATTTTTATGTTGCGAACTTGAGTGACTTACAGAAACTAGAATCTACAGCGGCGTATGTGAGTTTTTATATGATTTGTGTTATTCAGGATGTGTATTCATTACGGGTGGTCTTTTCTGATAACGCAATGATGTATGAAAATTAATCGTAACAGATGAATTCGGGTAATTATAGGATTGCGCCATGAAGGCCTTGAAACAATTATTACGTTATGAGGGGATTCCTACTTCATTTCCCTTAATGCAATTATTTTTTTATTTTTCTGTAAATTAAAGTTGCATATTATTTTCTTATCTGGACTCGAGGGTCTTCTTAAGACATTCGATAATGAATATTTCTCTTAAAATAAAGTATGTACTCAGGAACATTATCAATCAAACATATAAGTAAAATATCCCTATAGGATAATACTATAGCAGCATCTTTCACATTGAAAGGATAGTTAGACATATTAATTACTTGTGCACGATCAAGCTCTTTTTGATCATTTACCATGTTTGTTTCTCCGAGAGTAGGATGCGCTTACTGGTGGCAAAGGCTAACAAAATGGTAAGTAATTCCATTATAGTTCTAGAACGGTAAGCACATAATTGTCAAAATAAAAATTTTTAATATCGTATTTATTTAGAATTTAAGTTAAATTTAGAGTTTAAAATTTAATTGAATTAAAAGAAAGAAGTATTTTAAAATATATCTATTGATGTTAAAATTAAACGTATAGTTTGTACAATAACAGAAATTGGAATAGTGCATGTTTTTTCGATTTCGGTTTCAATTACATTTCTACTTAACGTAATTTTTGACATTACATAAAAAATAAATACGTACGTATAACTTCGTTTTCATTTATTGCGATGGTAGTATAAGCATCACGAACGTTACGGGTTATATCATTCCCAGACAAAATTTGTCCTCGAACGGTAAATTAGCCGTACAGTTCTTAATACTATATACTATTTCTTACGCTTTATCATGCGTTTATGGTAGCTTTTGTGGAGCACGTGCTGTCAGTCATGGATGTTATGGTGAAAAAGTTATGGTCTATTGAACCATATAATTCAACAAAAGCATTAAAACTCGTTTTATTATTATGTAGAATAAATCAAAGTTCAACTTCCTTTGTATTTCAGTGCACGTCTCATTACATTACAAGTGCGTCTAATAATGATTCAACATACATTTTATATTGTATAGGTATACCTACCTAGTAGGGAAAGTCTAATATTCCTGGACGTCTGTTAAGATTCATAGGTCAATGTGAAACCTGAGACATAGCAACACATGCATAGTCCAAGAATGCAGTTTTTCTTACGAGGCATACTTAGTATTTTTTAATGTATTTATTAAATTTATTTAATTAATCATTCTTTTAATTACACAATTCAACCATATTATCAAAATTACAAATCCTAATTAGAATTAACAAATGCATATACAATAGAATATATTATTTCCACAATCACATTATAATTGGAGTTTTATCGACACTTATGAAGCATATAAAGTACCACTTCACCCACTAGTGGAATAATGAAATTACTTTATTTCACTTGTGGAATAATAAAAAATACAATCTTAAATCAATTATATTTTAATTATTTTTTATTACTATTAACATTGACATTTATATTAATAGACATTTCCTTCTTTGTATTATCATATTCTACTTCGTTTCCAGTAATAACAAGCTTGTAGTTATTATCGGTTTCAGAACGCATAGTGCTTGTCGAAGTTTTTGATAAATCTCTAGAAACAAAGGATGTCTCCTCTTGTAAGGAACGACTAGTACCATGAGTACCTTGGATTTTCCTTGCGATATCAAGCTTATTGGATATAGAATCCTCGAAATAACTTTCTGCTATAGCGGGACTTCTCCATCCACCATGTCGTTTAATTGTTGTTCAGCGCCTAAGTTCAGCGCCTTTATTAGCCAGTAAAGTTGTTGAAGTCCGCCTCATGCAATGGCCGCTATAAGTTTCTGCGTTTGCCAGATACACAAATGAAGCAATTCTTGAAGGAACTTTCTTTCGCAAGCCCTTGTCAAAAATTCTTCCACGTGTACTCTTTTCAATATCGCAGCTTTCTTTACTTTGTACCCTCTCGACTCACTCTTCAGATAGGCAGTGAGCTTACTATATTTTCAAATGTCTATGTTTTTATGGACCTTTACAGCGGGGACCTTCAGCATCGAGTACTTCGACTACATGGATGAAATTACATACTTCTTCAAATTTAATAAATACGATAGCAGAACTTGCTCATTTATTATCATTATCCCCCGTCTTTCTTTCCATTTATTAAATTCGGAAAATATTTTTTTATAATGTTTCCTGGACTTCGAAGGAAATAATTGGAGTGTCGTCAGTTTCCAATTTACAAATGAAATCGATGAACAATCGAAACTAAATAGCAACCATTCAACACCTTCCAAGTATTTTTTTTGACGTTACAGCCGCTGTCAGAGAGAAATGTCAAATCATTTTTTGCTTAAATCTGATTATAAATGACAGTGATTGTAGATAAAACGTTGTATAGCATTCGTGTTTTAGTCTCGTTTTATCCACTCAAGAAAATTAAACTGTCGAACTTCGTTCTAGAGGTTAAGCGATTGCTAACCCACGCTATTCGAGATTTTCGGTGACGGAGAAGCAATCGTATGCATTTTACTCGACGTCTGGCTCTAGGAAAATTGCATATTTGAGATAAGTATTGAGATTACAGAGTGACAAAAACAAAAATAATCATTGATTCTTTTAATACGTAAATTTAATTTTAAGTCAATTGATAAAAACATAATTTTTTTCTGTTTTTTTTTCGGTCGGTTTAAGTCCCAACAATTTTTTCATGTCACTTACACTTTTACACAGCCCCTACACTTTCATGTCATAAGAAGGATAAATACACGATTCACTCTTGTAGACAACTTACCTTAAGTTGATGCGATTAATCGTTTTGCTTATCGTGCGATTTGAGACTAAAACTCTTGTTTGGTTCCGAAATGTATCATTAATTTTTTTTGAACTTTGATTCCTATTCCTACCAACATTTCTTATAAAA
>CAXKVY010003643.1:0-93797 GCA_964058915.1 Tetropium fuscum | reverse complement strand
TATATATATATATATATATATATATATATATATATATATATATATATATATATATATATATATATATATATATATATATATATATATATATATATATATATATATATATATATAATATATATATATATATATATATATATATATATATATATATATATATATATATATATTATATATATATATATATATATATATATATATATATATATATATATATATATATATATATATATATATATATATATATATATATATATAAAGGGTCCGCCAATAAGCGCGCTCGATCTTTAAAATGAAATAAAGCAAGTTGTGTGAGAGGTATAAATGAAATTTATTTTTTGTTTGAAAGAGTATTCGAAGGCATTATGTATGGAAAATAATATCGGTCAAATGTCCACCTCGGCTTCGCTGGGTGGCGCGCATACGAGAAGTCCAATTTTCAATGACTCTGGCGCACAAATCGGGCTGTATTTCATCGATGGCGTGGCGTATGTTGACTTTGAGGGCATCAGTGTTTTGTGGTTGGTTTGCGTAGACCTGTGATTTAAGAAAACCCCACAAGAAATAGTCTAGTGGGGTTAAATCGCACGATCTCGGTGGCCAGTTGATGTCGCCTCCGCGCGAGATGACCATTCCTCCGAAGCGCTCGTGCAGAAGATCCATTGTGGCGCGCGCTGTGTGGCTCGTAGCGCCGTCCTGCTGAAACCACATATCCTCGACATCCATATTGTCGATTTCATGCCAGAAAAAGTTCGTTATCATGGATCTGTATCGTTCGCCGTTTACCGTGATGGACACACCATCGTCGTTCTCGAAGAAATACGGCCCGATGATGCCTCCGGCCCAAAATCCACACCAAACAGTTACCTTTGCTGGGTGCATTGCGACCTGGTGGACCTCCTGTGGATTGTTCTCGGCCCTATAACGGCAATTCTGCTTGTTGACATTCCCATTTAACCAAAAATGTGCCTCATCGCTGAAGATGATTTTGCGACCAAAATCGGGGTCGACTTCCAACTGCTCTAAAGCCCAATCAGCGAAGATACGGCGCTGTCTATGGTCGTTTATTTTGAGCTCTTGTGTCAGCTGGATCTTGTACGGATGCATGCCCAAATCCAGATGCAAGATTCGGCGAAGTGATGTTTCCGAAAGGCGGAGTTCCTGTGCGCGACGTGAAATTGACTGTCGCGGATTTTCACGCACACTATCGCGCACAGCGGCGACATTCTGGGCAGATCGGACGTTTCGACGACGCGTCGGTGTTGGCTGATTGTTCACCGAACCGGTTGCCTCGAATTTGTTAATCAAACGACGGATAGTCGACTCAGCAGGACGATCAATTGCACCGTAAAATTGGCGGAGCGCGCGGAACGTTGCTCGAACCGATGAATGATTTTCGTAATAAGTTTTAACGATTTGCACATGTTGCTCGCGGCTGAATTGGTTCATGGTGATTTGTGAAGATACACTGAATAATAACAACTACGTTTGCCAACTCTACCACAAACAACATGGCCGCCATGAGCTGTCAAAGATCGAGCGTCCCTATTGGCGGACCCTTTATATATATATATATATATATATATATATATATATATATATATATATATATATATATATATATATATATATATATATATATATATATATATATATATATATATATATATATATATATATATATATATATATATATATATATATATATATATATATATATATATATATATATATATATATATATATATATATATATATATATATATATATATATATATATATATATATATATATATATATATATATATATATATATATATATATATATATATATATATATATATATATATATATATATATATATATATATATATATATATATATATATATATATATATATATATATATATATATATATATATATATATATATATATATATATATATATATATATATATATATATATATATATATATATATATATATATATATATATATATATATAATTATGCACTCATTAATGTTGTATCTATAATAAAAAATAATATTCTGCATTCTCGAAAAGTTGGTTTAGGCAATTTCTAGCTCGTATGTCATTTGCACCCCCGTAGAGGTTTGTAATGTTAAATTGGGCGGTGCAAATGGCTCCGGGAAATCCGTCGTATCGTCCATTGTGTTCAACATCCTCGAAAACGAGGGAACAAATTAATTTGCCCGATCTCCCGAAAAAAATATTTGAGGGTAGTTTCGAAGGTGGGGGTGTAGGGTAGTCGCAGATATATTCATGATGTTGGCCATCCGCGAAACGGTCAAACGCTCATTCATAATTGCAATATAGGGGTGGTTTTTGCCCAATAGGGTTAACGCAAGCCGATAGAGAAGTTTGCCATACGCCATCGTCTTCAGAGCCCTCGAAAACGGGGGCGGGAAGCGGTCTCGTGCTATGGCAAAACTCATGGGTGTTCGTCCGACTAGGTGATTTTTGAGACTAACCACAAATTTGGACATAATTACTTACATTTAGATAACAGGAAAAAAATGAACATGGTTCACGATTTTTTATGACGAGTTATAAAGACGAGTTATAAAGATCCTGTTTAATAGACAGCATACTTTACTGACCGGAAATAATTGGCCATTTATGTAAACCAATAATATTGCGGTGCTATGACAGTGCTAGTATTTGTATGACAGTCCGTTCTGGGCTCACGGTACAATAAAAGTGAAATTTTATGCGCGTCCAAGCTTTGTAGCATTCCAACGAGAAATACTTCAAAAGCTCTCAAAACAAAATGGCATTTCATTAGAATTTTATACCCGTGTAACTGCTATGCTAGGTTGGCCGTTTGTGGAGACATAGGTACATAATATATTTAATATTCCTAGCATCATAGACTCGCATACACAGATTCTTGAAACTACTATACAAAAAAATTACCAGCATACGGTGGTTTGTGTACAGGTACCGAAGCTTTCCTTATTACAAGATATTTAATTAAGATATACCAAGCCTTTATATTATTAGTGTATTATAATTACATCCCATCAATATCTTCCCACGTTAATATATGTCAGTGGGAGGTAAAGCAATTTTGCAATTTCAGTTCAGTGTTTAAACTTGTGTGGATTATTTGACATACAAAAAGGAGGAATGAGAAAAGAAAATGTGTACATTTCTGGTAATGGTGGGTATTTTTTTCGCAGTTCTTGAATTTGGCAAATGATAGATAAACATGTTTTCACCCAGTTTATTTTTTCAATGCCACGCAGTTTGAAATTGACAGTAACGAATCGACAAACATAGTGCCTAAATATACTATTCAGAAACGGGGACGATATTTTTAACGAACATTTATGTAGGTGTTCTAGAGTGGAAAAAGTTAGCTGGAGAAACATAAGCCTCTCATTACTTCAGAAAAAATCCATATCAAACCTAAATTGAAGATTGATGGCATGGATGTTTAAATGTCGCAGATCAGAAATTGGTATAAAAGACGAGGGACATCACACAATGAAAAGCATGAGAAAATGGTTGAAGCAGTGATGTTTATGTAACAGTGTCCTTCTCCAACTGCTAATTTTGCTAACACTATTTACCAAAATCAAATTGTTAATTTGGATGACCTCACAAATATAACTCTAGAGACCTACTGTACAATCACACCAACTAATATTAGGTAGCCTTAAATTTGTGTAACATACCTAGGTATTTATTATGCACATTATTTTTTTATTATTTTCGCATATTAAATAAAACTGACATCACAGTATTCACAATGAAACGGGGATTCAATTGCAGTTAAACAATTCAAGAGATGCAACTTGAAAATAATACAAGTTATCCGTGGTTCCTTAAGGATTGTATATCATAACCAACATTGTTCAAGAATGTCGCCAGAAGGAACCGTGGATGTCATTCATGATCTAATTCTAATATGATGTAAGAATTGCAAAATTACATAATACAGGAATATACGGACTTAAGAAATGGCCTACATTTCTCCTTAAAAATATTACAATTCCACTAACAATTTGCCAGTTCGTAAGAAGACGGCGGAACATTCACAGCTGTCCTCAGAAAAAATTGTTAAAAAGTGCGTAACAGAATTGGAAAAGATCTTCATGGTTCCACATGAAAAGTTCCACATGGTGCTTAAAAAATAGAAAGAATATCGCAAAATGAAGAATATATAAATCAAGTTAAATTAAGAATAAATTAAATATTATTAAACATTATATATGATGTTTACTATAATTGTTTCTGGAAATCTAACTATTTGTGACGGATTTTTATTTCTGACTATTGTTTATAATTAGATATTGACTTATCTATTAGATATTAACATACTATTTGGTCTGATATATTATAAAATAAATATTTGAATCATAAGTTATCCTTCAGATAATACGCAACCTTGTACAGCATATACTAATAGAGACTATATCAGCAAGGTAAAATTGTTTAACAAATAATTTTTCCATCATATGGTGTTTTTGAATATTACAGGTCGAGATTAACTGGAAAATTAAGATAATGATTCTTCGTCTATGCATCTCTCATCTTTCATCCGGCTCGAGTAAGATTTGTTCGACCCGCCATTTAATCCCATGGCATGTTTATTCTGTGTCAAGAAACAAAAATATCCCGGTCTCGTGTCGTATTTGGCGGGAGAATCGCTCGAATTATTATTTAAAATAAAAAAATATACAATGGCATTAAAAAATAATACAAAAGTAGACCAATGAATATTTGTTTGTTATATTATATTTATATAAGGATAATCCAATTTGTTTGATATGTAATGAGGCCGCTGCGGTTTTAAAAGAGTACATTTTAAAAAAACCATAAATACCTACAACCAAAAATTTTTAAAAATACGAAGTTTAACAGGGCAACTATGCGGGACAGAATCGAATTTAAAAGAAAATTACCGGTCAACAATTATTATTTGTATACCTAGGCTGCGAAATTCATTTTCGCGTACCGAGAGAAAAGTTATTGTCGAGGCCGCCCCTGCGGCTGAAATGAAATTTTCATTATCCCCATAGGAAAGTAGGTATACTTTTTTATTTAAATAGGAATAGCAAAAGTAAAACATGCTAGGTTAGAAGGTAAAACATGCCAGGTTTAAATTGTGTTTTATATTATAAAATCGAGGGAAGAATGAAAAGTTTAATACATTACACGCTGCAGAAGCTTTTAGGTGCTCGGAGGTATTCAAATAGCTACTAAAAGTAAGTTTTCGCAGCTTGGGATGTAATAGCTATTTACATTCCAAACTTTTCATTCTTCCGTCGATTTGATAATATAAAACACAACTTAAAACTAGCATGTTTTACTTTCAAACCTAGCATGTTTTACTTTCGCTTTCGCTATGCTTATTTAAAACAGAAAAGTATACTTTCGTAGGGGGGGGAGAATGAAAATATATTACTGAAGCAAATATTAATAGAATATTATAAAACCAATAGCGTAATATTTTACTTTTCGTAACTGGTTGTGAAAAGTAAGACGTGAGTTTCTAAAGTCAAGATATTATTAGGGAAGAAATCAACACTTAATTACAGACAATACTAAAAAATCCAAAGGGAGTCTTTTAGTTTACGATCCGGTATTAGAAATATATACCCTCATCTGTTATTTGACTATGACAAAGATTATATGGTAGATAATATATACATTAATAAATCGCACATGGGTTACCTAGGTAAATCACGTGCCGATGGTGTTGATGGCGTGCCGAAGGTGATGAAATAATATAATTTCTAATTACCTTTTGGGATATATTTCCCCGATTTGTTATTCATAAAAATCGAGCATTAGCTGAGAGAATATGACACAAGGAATTGGAAAAATATGGGTTGCCTACTTTTCCCTCAGGACAACTATGAAGTTGCCAGGTATAAACAGGTGAGCAAGCGTTATTAATATACCCCCATTAGTTTTTGAATCAATTTTTTTTATGAAATGAAAGGCTATTTCATTCACAGTATTAGGTTGCCATGGCAAAAGTTTTGTCACTGGCAAGCAGCCAGGGCAGCACGAGTTGCTAAAAGAAGACAACCTCAAAATGACCCCTTAAAAAGAAAATTAAGGGCTTCGGCACTGAGTAACAGGAATATGATGAGGTTACTGATGGTCTTCAGGGTATGGTTTGTGTTGTTGTATCTCATGAACTAGCATGGAGAGGTGGGGAAGGATGCGCAGCTCGTGTAAACTATTTCTTTGAAGAAATAGACAATATGGGAATATATAAAGGGCGAATAGATTACAATTCAATTTTTTCAAAGGCGGCCCAGGGTGATCGAGGAAATTGGCTGATAAAGTGGCTCATTGCAAATGAAGGATTTGTCCTGTCCGTCTAATGGAAAAGAGAGGTAGACCTATTCGCCCACGGAAATCTTTTCAAAGCAAATTTCGGTTATGAGAAAAATCAGATTTTTTGGGAAATATATAAATGTTCCCACCCTAGCTGCTCAAAAATCGATGAGAATATCCTAACATGAACATTATTATCATCATCTTCATTAAATACATAATTTACATCCCACATTTCCGTTCACGTGAACTTGACTCCGAATGAATAATAATGACTGCTTTCGAGGTGGACGTGGAGCAAGTGGAAATGTAGCTTCAATTGAAATTGTATGAACTCCAGGTAAATTATGTCCTGAAAAGTCAGTTTCGTGAGGTACCTCCGCAACAATTTTACGTCTCCATAGATTCAAATATAATTAATTTTGTCCGTAAAATGATCTCGCTTCAGCAGGATTTACTGCTGCGAGCAATTTTTTAAAAAAATTGGATAATAAAATTACTATATCAAAAAACAGATAAAAAATTATCGACACTAATTTGGGAAACTCCTTACGCGTAGTAACAATATCACTTTGACCAAATATTGAACTTCTTGCAAACGAAAGGCAATCTAAAGTTTTAGAGTTATAGATATGATTATAATAAGTTGTTCATTAATTGGTATTCATGATTGATGAGTTCTTTGTTGTTCATTGAGTTTTACTAATATCAAAATAATAGACACAATTATTCTGATGATGCTATCATTATTTGTGAAACATATGATTTGGTAGAATGTTTGTTATAGCTTATTTAAAGAGATTAAGCGGGTTAAACCATTCTTAAGTAGATGGGACTCATTGTCTACGCATAAATATCTATATAACTAGCTGCATTGTTTGAGAATGACCTTTAAAGGCAAATCAATCGCCGTCGATAGTGAAAGTTTATCTGTGTTACTAATTGTCATATATAGTTCATTGTAGTACCAGATAAATGTTTTCTAGTTCTCTTAACATTTTGTTTTATTCATATTGATATATCATAATACAGGGCATACATACTTGTTACTTAAACTTTTGAGACATATTGGAAAAACAAAAAGAATTTAAAACATGTATTTATTTGTTAATAAATATACTGATGTGCCTATTAAATTGTCGTTGCTTTTTACATGGTACCACATCTGCCAAACTAGCAATTATTTATAGCAATACTAGGACAAAATAAATATTATTACGAAACATAAAAACATTTTCGTTTTTATTTATTAAGTAGGTATACCTATATATTAAGTAGGTATTTTTCATCAAGGATAAACTGTTTTAATTCTAAGAAATAAATTATTAACTATATATAACTTAATATAAACATATAACATAATATGATAAATCGAGGAGAGAAGGACACCTAGCAGCGCATGTGGATCGATTGCCCGCACCGCAATACATTTTCAATAATTTATCTCCAAGATCTAACTAATGAAGTTTTCCAGGTCTCCCTCATTTTTGCACTGAATGGTGGTTAGAATTTACCAACCTAAGTCGATCCTTGTCGCAAATGCGGCTCGCGAAATAATAATATGCCGCCCCCTCTCCCGCGCAAGTCTCTGACTTCTGGGCTAACCATTGCGGTTAGAATGAGGGGTAGAGATATTATTTTTTTTGTGCTGGTAAGTCCTCCCTGGCCTCCGACTAGTCCAGAGAGCCCCTCCAGCCTCGTTACTCAACGACCACTCCCCACGTCCGCGGGGTAAGCGGTCATTGAGGTCGCAATTCATGTGTCCTGAGTAGACGCAACGAGCCAAGTATGACTGCCTTCTGTATCTTCCCAGCGATGACTTCTGCCGATTGAAGGCATGCTGGGATGGTCAGGCTGACGTCAAGCACTTCTATACCCATCACGCGGCTTCGGTAGACCAGGGTGTTTAATACACCATCTTGGCAAGCTAATACAAAACCATCGGTTTCTGACTTCAGCCCAGCTGACCTCAAAAAGCTAAAGTTCAGCTTTTGGGATAAGCCTAAGTCTTCTATATTTCTATAGTAGACTCCGTGCAATGGTGGTGCAATTATTATTATTATTATTATTATTATTAATATTATTATTGTATTATTATTATAGGAGAGCTGGACCACCCGCAATTTTTCGCGCACTGTTGTATGATTGCTACGATAACGAACATGCATCAGTACCGATGCATGTTCGTCAAAGTAATGTAAGTAAAATTATTAAATAACGTGCTGGGGACCGCCTAGCCGCGAGACTTGGCCGGTAAGATTTTGATCTTCCGAGTTAAGCAAGGCGGACGTCGCGGCTGGCTCTTGGATGGGTGACCAGGCAGGCTTGGGGACGGGCTGTGGCAGTCCACCTGAGACCTGGAAACACTCAACATCTGCTGCGGGCGTGTGGTCCCCGATAAATGGTAATGAAGAGAGAGTGATAAATCTCGATGACTCAGAACCATGCCATCATACATAAATTGTAAGAGACTTTGCCACCAAGCCACCCGTAATAAATAGGATGGTTTGAAGAAAAGAACTAAGTAAAAAAATGAGGAAAGTACAAGGGGCCTAACGAGGCCTAAGTGCTTTAGTGGAGGTGAACCACTACACTCCGACCTATATACATGCATATACATATGTAACGTGCTAAATGTGGGGAAAAAGTTTAAGCGAATTTAAGGACTAATTTTGAAATAGCAGCACCATTTGTTAATGAAAATGTGTGTACTTGACGACAACAGTGTAAAGGTTACAAGATTTTCTTGGAAGGTTACATATATACAAGAAGTGTGCACTGAAGATTTGTCAATTTAAGGAAAATGTTGCCGGTCAGAAAAAAAAAGCAAAATCACATAAAACGTTGACGAGTTTTGAAAAAACTGTTACGTTAGTTTTCAAGGAAGTTCATTGCACTTGCGAAGCTGGGTAGGTAGCTATATGTTTACTTTTTAAGGCAAGTCGTTGAAGGTTTTCCGCTTCCAATTCTGTGAACCTTGACCGATTGACGTGAAATTTGGTGAGTAGTTAGGAGATGGCTCAATGAGCAAAAGTGACATGGCGCCGATGTATGCTTCTACCCTGTGGGTGCTTCTACCCTGAGGCCACCCCTTCTCGGGGTGCAAATGTTTTGACTGAAAATAACCGGAAATGGATAGTGGGACAAATTTTATGTAAAAAATGTTCTTAAAATTTTTTTCGATATATCGATATTTTTCGAGTTATTAAACGTTATTAAACGTGTTAAAAATGCATGTTTTTGGACGGGGTTCGGGAATAATTCGAAAACTTGTTGAAAATATTGTTTTTCTATGAGGAGAAACTAATGGTATATTCTTTGTAGTACTTGGGAATACTTTTAAAATGAGTACTGTTACTTTAATATTGCATTACAACTAATATTCATACAACTAAGCGAGTTACGATGCAAAAACAGTAGGCCCCTTAAATTTTTGAGAAAAAAATGAGCGCTAAAACCCCAGCCATTCCCACCAGAATGGATATTGACCGTTATTCCTTTACAAATTACTTTATTTTAGTATTACTCATATATTCAAAATCGTAAAATCGCTAGAAGTTGACACTATCATACGTAAAACTACTAATAAAGATAAGCGTCCGAAAGCGAATCTTGGAACTAAACTCCAAAATGCGCACGCACCGCAGGTGTGACGTATTCAAAGCAGCTTGCTAGGATGGGTGTATTCCTTTATTATTTAAACCGCATGCAATTCTCGGACAATGGCTACCGGCTATATTGATTTTCAAATCTTGATCGCAATCCGAATTTGCATACAGCTCCGCTCTTCAATGGGATATCCGCTGGAAGGTCGCGCTTTTCAAAGCAGCTCTACTGAATTGTACTGTCACATTCCGGTAATATGTATTTGTTATGATTTGAGACGTAATTGGGAGTTCCATAAAACCTGGCGATTCAATCATACTAGATTCCTATTCAATGCCGGTTAGGTTACACTACACATATCCGGTCATATTTCAATTCGGTTCTAATATTTAAAAGTTTTACTTATATTTCGAGCCAAGCTCTGTGGAGAGAAGATTGCTGCCTACCATAAAAAAGTACCCATATTGCCCTTAAGAAAAAGTATTGCCACATATTTTCGAGAGGAAAATCAGCGAAGCGCTGCCCCCTTTGCGATTCCAACGCGCTACTCCTATTTCACCTGACAAGAGGACTCGTGTAATTCGTAGTATATGTGGTAATAACAGCACTCAAAACACGAATTGTAATCGCATTATGCTTGCTCGTAAAGGCCAAACGAAGAATATAAATGTAGTCGCAATCTGCAGATCCTTGGAACATGCACGTTCGCGGTTTTATTGGCTTTTTCCCCGACGTTAACACGGGAACAAGATACAATAAGTCACTTGATATGGGATATGCATAACGAATGATTACTGAATAATGCATGAGTAATATCAATAGTAGAGGAGTAGATGAGGACAATTTCGATGTTCGAAATGACTAGTGGAAAGAAGACACGTGGAAGGTGCCTGTTACTGTGTGGTACAAATAATAATAAATAAAAATTATAACTGAAAATAGTATGTTGAGATCGTTTCTTGCTTCCGTTAAATATGTTATATTCATACATTTATTTAAGTTTCCGTTTATTAATTTACAAGTTGCATTTACCTGATTTGGCGAAAATATGTTTTTATTAATAGCTACAACTGCAGGCCATTATTATTTAACTTAATGGAACTTCATTTATTTATGTATGTCCGGCATATTATTGTAATTTGCATCTGTACATACCACATAGGAAAATGAGACAAACAAACGGCGCTTCATCTCCATACTGAAAAGTGAAATTGAAGAAGCCATCTTCATTGTTAAACAGGCTGCGGAAGATGCACATACTTATCGTAAATACGACAATAGAATTATCGTCCGCATACGGCGCATACGCTTCGGTAATTATTATTGGAGAGGATGTTGACCTTCTTATTCTCATAACAGCACTTGGTTCAGTTCATCAAAACGTATACTTCCAGAAGGCGGGAAATGGAAATATCTCTCAGCAAATGCATTCTACACAAGGGAAATTGAAGTTCCTTACAGTTCTTGGGAAACATGAACCTTTAAGCGAGGTCATCAAGATATTCAAAAATCCTACAGCTAATCCTGACGACGTTGTCAATGCAGAAGAGCGGTTTCTTCTGTCATTATATGGATGCAAAAAGGAACGCTGACAACACTCTGGACAACAATCGATACGAACGCTTCTTGTCCTTAGTACCGACAAGTGGCTCGAATATTTAGTGGAGGCGGAAGAGTATGGAAACTTTTTGCCCCAGGACCAGACCACGTCCACCCCCCGTTTTCGAGGTCGCTGAACACCATGGCGTAGGGCAAATTTCTTATTCGGCTTGCGTTTACCCCCGTCGGCTTTCGTTTATTGGCCAAAAACCACCCCCAAAAAAGAATTCCAGATTCGCTCTTTTATCGGCAAAAAATGCATCTATGCCCCGTTTTCAACACCGTGCAACGGTGCACCGAAAATATGTAGGAAAGAAGTAGGTAATAGGGGTGGTTTCATTTTTATTACTGATAAAAGATTCTTGATTAATTCGAAGACAGTATATATTCAAAAAACAAATAGGTATGGGCATACAATAAAATTAATAAATTGAACAAATCTTGTTACACTATCATTTTAAGTCAGTTATATAAAAAAAATTGAATACATGCTTAGAATTACCCATACGACATATAACGTTTATTCGTTTACTAAGTTTACAATAAGATTAATTAATTCATCGCCTCTTACAAATAGGATTATATGGTTGATAATCCTCGAAGTGCACATCACATCTTTCATCGTCACAATTTTCATCGTCTGTATCTGCATCAGATTCACTCACGTGAATTTCTGGTTCTAAATTCAACAAATCGTCTAGAATATCTACATTCTCCTCAGAAATACATATTTTCGGCGAATCATCCTGTAGTACAACAATTTTCATAATTTACCTAGTTTAAAAAAATCGGCCATTTTCACCCTCGTGGGGGGTTGTTTTGTCGATTTGGGGGCGGAGATGCCTTCCACAGAAGGGACATATCGGGGATAGTTGCACAGTGTTGGCCATCCGCGAAAACGGGGCATAGATGCAATTTTTGCCGATAAAAGAGAGCGAATCGGGAATCATTTTGGGAATTATTTTGGGGTGGCTTTTGGCCAATAGGAGATAAACGCAAGCCGAAAAAGAAATTTGCCCTACGCCATCGTCTTCCGCGACCTCGAAAACGGGGGGTGGAGGTGGTCTGGCCCTGGGGCAAAAAAGTTTGTTAAAATGACTTGTTTTTCCGACTCCACATGGCAGCCACAAGTGCAGCTGCATGACAACATTCCCTTCGTACGTATCAAGTACAGTTGTGGTATGGAGTTGCAAAAATGCAGAGAAAATGCAGAATGCCGATGCAAAACGGCGAACACTGGACTTACTCCACTAATAACATTGAAAGATACTGCTCCCCAGGCGCTACTGAAATTCATATCAGGGAAGTTTAAGACAGGATATGGGGCAGCATGTGGGTGCTGGAAAGCCAAATTACATTGTTCTGTTATTTGCAGTTTCTGTGAAGGAAAAAACTGTGCAAATAAACTTGAGAAAACTCTACCAGGTCGAGGAGGATCAGATGCCACAATTTCTTCCAACTGAATTGGACCTCGAAGACGCTGATACACAATCTGACACTGCAACGGTAGCTAATATCTAATAGCTAAGTATCAAATCGATGAGTTCCCTTCATCCATACCTGCAGCAACGAGGTTGAGGTCCAACTAAAGAGAATCCTACTTATGGATTAAGTCTACTGGGGACACCACACAAAGAAAAGCTCCGAATATTATACCTCGTGTAGGTGGTGTGCAAAGGAATATTAAAGCAGTAGCACCGAACTTATCAAAAAAAAATAATATAGAAACAAATAGAAGCTAATATAGATGCACAAAAGTGATAAATAAATACAGGCGATAAGATATATGACCGCCTATAGCGCCTAAACTATCAAGTTTATGAAAAAAATGCATTGAACCTTTTTCATATTAAATTAATTTATTAAAAATAGCGTATTTACGACAAGTGCATCTGCATCTTCTGCAGCCTCTTTAACAATGAAGTTAGCTTCCTCAAATTTATTTTTCCAGTTTCCTATATGGTACGTTTTTATATGTAATAATAATATCTACAGACGTAAATTATAACAATATACCGGACATAAATTAATAAAGTTCCACCTAAAAGGTGTTGTTAATCTCCTGTAGCGCCTAAACTATCAAACTTAGGACAAAAATGCATAGAACATTTTTTATAGCAACTATCCTCTCCATTAATTTGTAATAATAAATTGTTGCACCGGTATTACTGTAATTGTTGCAGGAGGTACCGGGGTATTTTGAAAAAAACCGTTGTGGGTGCCATCTTGGCAATATAGCAGCGGGAGCAGCAAAGATACGAAGGGGCATATCTAGTTAAATACGACACTAAAATCTATCGATTCCCAAAAAATCAAAACTTCCTCACTTATTCGAACCAAAAACCACCTGGCTACTGGGCCATATTGGCTTTGAACATTATAATAAATATTTTGTCAATTAATATTCAAATCAAGTATATAAAAAAAATAATTACCAATAAATTATTCTGTCAAAAAATAATTTAATCATTTTAACACTAATAAATATTAATTTCTATTTATAAAAAGCCATTGTGCTGTTGAATAAATATAAATGTCCTTATATTTAAATATAATTAATCTACAATAATTAAACTAACATTATGTTAGCTAAATGAAAAAAATTAATGTATAATAAGAAAAAATAGCATTATTTTAAAAAAAATTGTACTAGAATTATTATATTTCCAATATTTTAAATTCATAACCCTCTGTTGTATACAATTTGCTCTCAGCTAAAACTTTTATGTGCAACTGAAAAAATATTTGTCCTAAAATTAAAAAAGGTGAAATGTTCACTACACCAATACGAGTTCTAATCTTATTCATTTAAAATATGTTTATTTATTGCGAGGTATGTGCTATTTTAATGCGCAAATTAATAATTTTAATGTTGAAAGTAATTATAATAATGCGCGCTTAAATCATACCCAATAAATAATACACTATTTAGTATTTAAATACCTGAGATGACACCTCCAAGGACCTATTCATTTTTGATGCGACGGATTATTTTGCATATTCGCTATGTGCAAAAGTACGACGACAACGTAAATTCCTCGGCAAAATCATTAACTTAACAACAATACGAATTATTTTTACAAGGTGTATTTAATTACTATTATTTCTATGTATCAAATTGTAATTGATGTCAAAAATCAGTATTACGTAGTAAGTTTATTATTTCGGAATAAAAATGTTGGACGAATCGAACGTACGATCCTCGGTACACGGGGCCAGCGGTTTACAGCCCAGTCTGGTATGGTATTACATAATTACAGAACTCACGGATGTTATTTATAACACCGGCTGATATATATATATATATATATATATATATATATATATATATATATATATATATATATATATATATATATATATATATACTAGTGTACGTGAGCTGTGTTGAGATTTTTTTATTCCCTCTTGTCCCCTTTTGTGTTTGAATCATATTATACTGACATTTTGGGAAACAATAGAATTTGCAGCATTAGTTCTAAAATACATAAAATAGCCAGTCTATTCTATGTACTTTACAATACTACAACATTTGCGAGCTCCTATGTTTCAACAATGATACATATATTATGTCACATAAGACGTAATCATTAAATTACAAGCTTTTGCCACTGGGCGCGCACGATCGTACACCGCCTCCCCACCCAGCAGCTGCATATTGTTTTCAAGTTTCTGAACAAATTGTTTGCAAGTTTCTATTATTTTCGTAGTAGCTATGCTTATAGAATGTGGTGATTTATTCCCATATTTGGAGGCTATTATTTTTGAGAACATATTTTGAGATGTTACACATTCCGACGGGGGTTTCCCGTACAAATTTGCCACAAATCGAAACTGTCTAAAAAAAGAAAAATTTTATTCCATTATTTCTGTCTAGAAACTAAACTTTTATAAATTATGCATTCATGTGAAAAAACAGCAAATGACCGATTTTTACATATCTCGAAATGGGTTTCGCCTACAAAGTTAACATCACAATCAAAACAGGAGACACAACAGGAACACAACAGGAGACCAGTCGTAGTACCTCGACGCCTGATTCGTCTACAAAGTTACCATCGCTAGAACATTGAACATTTTTAAATTATCAATTTATATGGAAAACACATAGATAAAACAACATTTGTTTCTCGGCGATAACTTCCCTTTTAAAGTCGCCATCGAAATAAAATGAAAATATCTAAATTATAAATTTATATGAAATGTCTTAAGTTATAAGTCGACGCGGCTTAGGTCTTCAGAGTCGGCATCACCCGAAAACTAATAATGCGAAAACTAATTATGTGTTTCCAAATACAACCTGATTTAAGCATTCAGTCATGCCATGAATGGATTCTAAGGAATTTATAAAATGATAGTGGCAAACATTTTGGTCGTGGGTGATTTAGCTGTTAATATCGTTCTCTGGTGCATTATATTTTGGAAATTGCTCCTTGGTCATACAGCTTAGGTAATGAGTAATTTTTGGGTAATATAGGTAATGTTTATATGTATTGCGTAA
Source organism: Tetropium fuscum (assembly GCA_964058915.1). NCBI lineage: Eukaryota > Metazoa > Arthropoda > Insecta > Coleoptera > Cerambycidae > Tetropium > Tetropium fuscum. Next base: position 77,772 of record CAXKVY010003643.1, on the reverse strand, counting down.
AGAAGAAATAAATTGTCGAGAGTATTGTTATTTTAGGTTGGGCACCTTGAAATAACGGGCTCCGGATTCGTCGATTAGTGTGTTTTTAACAAGCTTATAATCGTTTAATTATTCCAAATACCAATCTCTTCCGTAGCGTACGCTGCATGTATTTGAGGGTCCGGAAAGTATTCGCGGCACTTATTAAACTCTTAAATCTAAATTCTTTGCCAACTGATCAAGTCCTAAAACCGTCGCGACATTTATTACACGCCACCCTCCCAGTAAATCACCACTTTTTCTCATTCCGTGTAAGCATTACAGTCGCCAGTGTAAAAATTACACGAAATTAATTTTCCGCGCCGGCTCTGGAGCCTGTGTCGCCCGGCTTGCTTTTATTTATCGTGTCATTACGTCTTCTGTTTAGACTCTTTCTGAAGTGAAACACTAATACGAAATGTTTTTGTTCACGTTCCGCCGATTAGGAAAAAACCGCCCCACTAGGGCGATCTCTAATTTTTATATAGCACAAATGTGGGTTTTAACGCGTTTAATTAATTTCACAAGGTTTACCACACATCACAGGTCTGTCTAGATACATAGCATTCTATATTAATCCGCCGCTTCATGTATAAAAAAAAGTAATTTGTCACTGTACTGCAGTAATGAGGCAACATTAGAACACTACAATGTCCGTGGCTAGAAAACTTAAGTGAACAGTGGCATTAAAAACAACGTATACTCTAGGCGGCTCGGTATTTACGCACTGTCAGTGCGTATAAACTTTACATACCTCAATTAGTCCTACATACTTTTACATAGCAACAGTAACATTGAATTTGAATTCGTCTAACTGCCCTCGCGTTGGTCGCCATGTTTCTGGCGCCCAACTTGGGGCTACCCCGCAAAGCTGTAGCAAAGTTTACACAATATATTCTGTAAACTTTGGCTGTAGTATCTTTATGAAGGATTAACCCACAAGTGTGCGCGAGACCTTGACGGCCAATAAAATAATCTAATCTACCGTGTATTGATTAATAGGTTATTGTTTAAAAAACTAGCAGTTATCCAAATACCTGTCACGTTTTGGGTAAACCTGAACCTAGTTCGTAATGCAGATGATCCTTACTAATCCACGTAGGATTTACTTGCGATGATGGCAAATGCAATAAACGTCTAACGTATACTGAATGTATAATGCGTAAAAGCTTATATTTAATAAAATGCCAGTTTCTCAAACGCCTTTCGGTTACGTTTTGGGCCAGCCCCACGATGAGCGCCATTTTATTAAATTTCGACGTAGGATTTTCCCACAAGTTTGCGCGGGACATTGCTGACAATTGAAATTAAGTAATCTAGTATTTATCGCCTCTAAGGCTTATCAGCTTATGAGCCCCACGTAAGGCGCCAAAGTTCTGGCGCCAAATGCTGGGCCATGGTGTAAAAAACTGTTTGTTTTGTTACTCCGCTGCAAGCAATTTAAATAAGAACTGTATGTATATATATATTATATATATATATATTATATATATATATATATATATATATATATATATATATATATATATATATATATATATATATATATATATATATATATATATATATATATATATATATATATATATTGTAACAAAGTCTTGTTTCACGAAAGAAATGTTTACTTTCTCTTATGCTCTAATGTTTAACCAGATTTCAGCCGTTATTGTTGTTATATCAAGTTACCAATCATGTTAATATGTATATAGACTGTATTTTAATAAGAATGCATTACTAGATTTATTTAAACCGCAAAATTGCGTTTAAAACCACAGTCGCAGACATTTACAGTTAAGGTAACCAAAGAAACATTATTGACTTTTTTCACTACCGTTAAGACCCAAAGACACTATTTATGATCTATGTCGATCCGAGAACAATATACCCAATATATAAATACTAGAACTCCATAATACACAAGTATTATAGTGGACCAATAGCAAGTTTATTTTTGTGAATTCAGTCCCTTGCAATCTGTTGGTTAAAATTAACTACACTTGTGCGAAATTTCCGCTTTGCTATCTAAACCCAATTGCATACACGCGAATAATTATTGTATCAGGAGATTTCAGATTGTAACTTATCTACCAAATTAAAAATAACTTACTATTTTTAAACATGCTCCTACCATTCCACTATCGACAACTTACCTGAAACAGAAAGAAAGTGTTTTCAATAAACTAATAGTAAATACAAAATAGAAATAAACACTCCAAACACGTCCTCAGAAACTGATGTGAATAATCTTGAACGAATTTATGGCATTTTCAAGACTGGGAATTGCTAATAAAGAAGCCATTTATTTGCTTCAGGCTGCGATGAATGTAATTGTGCAGGGGAAAAAATTAAATTATATTTCATGAATGCAACAAAATTCAGAGTAATTTAAGAAAACGAGTGGAATTATTTAAAATATGCTGTCTAAATGAACAGCATTCAGGGATAATGGAATTGTTGTCATATTATGTCGCAATTGTAAAACATTTTTACCCATTTTCATCTCGAAGACAAATATAATTGAAATTACTGGATATTAACAAAAAATATACTTTCATGAATAGGAAACTGTAAATAATTTCCACAGTAACTAAAATATATGTATAAATAATGTATTTTAAGTACATATTTGAGCACTGAAAAAAAATTATATATCTAGTGGAATGAGAGTAATGGTAATTTTTACTACAAAAAATAGTTTGCAAAAAATACACCACAGAGATAAACTCGGTTCGTGTCAGGATTCTTAAAGCATGAAGCTGTAATTCAAGAATAAGATCGTTGAAATCGGGGAGATAGTTCAGAATATGCGTTAATTTTGACGGGGAGGGAAGAGACGGATCCAATATCAGCATATTATTTTTGAGATAAATAATACTGGAAGTCACTGCTTTATATAAATGCTTTCCATTATGAATTTGTATAAATAAAAACCGTATTTATTAATTAATTTCGCATAAAATGAAAAAGTACAATGAAAAAATAAAATAAAATAGTAAAATGAAAGGTATTTACAAAATAATATCAACCAGAGCTGATAAAAGTATCGTAAGGATACGTAGTTTGTTTTTATCCGTAACCGTACATATATTTTTATGTACTTTTATTAAAGGAACTATAAAATAATTTGCATATGTTTATAAATTAATTAATGACTGGCAATTTCACTAATGGACAAGGGAAACTAAAATAGCTTATTACATTACCCAAGAGAAATATTATATCCCATCAGAGGTATTTATAAAATGCTATTTCCGTCGTTCAGATCAAAGGATATTATGTTATCAGAGAGCTTAGTAATTGAACGTGTACATTAGTAAGAACATGTGGGAAAATTTATTAAATCAGTAATATTACAGTGAATGTATAAATTAGTCCCAGTTATCACCTAACTTCGGTTAGGTGTTTGTCCATGGTCAATATGTGCAGCCCTCCCCCACAAACACTACATCGGAGACAATAATATAAGAATTGGGCCACTTCCCAGGTTGTGCAATACACGAAGTGTGCGAGCACCTTTATACAGTTGATCGCGTGCATCAGTTTTGTTTTAAATCTGCTATATGCAAAAATTATGCATAATATATAAAAAAACAATATCGATGACTGAAAATTTGTTGACATGTGATTGAAAATTTTAGTTTCCATATGACATGCCATTATAGAATGAGGGCGCCACCACGGATTTTGCAAAATCATGCATTTTATAGTTTATAACATCGAAATATCAGACATAAAAACCCGAGCAAACCCAGAAAGAAAAACCCTCATTATATCGATACCTTCACTTTAACAGCGTTGTCAAGTATAATCGATTTGCAGGAATTTAAGGAAAAACAAATGATTTTATATACATGGCCTATCACATTATGACATTATCATGTAGTGTAACAAAATACTGTATACACTATATACCTTTCGTCATATCATTAAACAATTGGATGGTGAATGTGATGCAGAATAAGAATGTTTCCCATTAAAATATTACGGATCCATTTTACATGTTCCTCGGCCGTGTTACATTGGCATTCCATTTGGATGTCTAAATTGCCGAACACCATCGAACGTTTTGTGGTAAAGTGGGGTCAACAATAATACTTGAAATAGAAGTAATACAGTTATTCTTTAATTTAGTGTATTATTTTGATGGGTTTTATGTTAAAATTGATTAGTTATTAGTATTCTATCAAAACATAACAACTTGTTGAATGGAAGCGCCTTATAGTGGAGATGAAACGGATATCCGGAGACTATCCGGTATCCGGCCTAAATTTAATATCCAGACGGATGCCGGATAGTAACTGAATATCCGGCCGGATACCGGATATTCAAAAACTGCGACACAATTCCCTAACATCAACTTTAATACATAACTCTTTGTGTGGTAAATAATAATAAAATGGCTTATCACTGCTTACTTACTTACTGCTTTTATTTAAAGTAGAAAAAGTTACAAAAAGTCACAAAGAAAATAAAAGAACCTTCTAAAAAACTAAAATGTTTTAAAACATTTTTTGTTTTAATTGTTCTTAGTTTTTACGACGCAGATCATGCAGCAAGCAGCGACTAAACAACTGATACTGATACCCGAAACCGCCTGAAACGATCCGATCGCGTTCGCTGCGCCTCGCCTGTGCGACTCGAACGCCTGTGTTGGACGGTCGCCGGATATTCGGCTATCCGGACTCGCAGCTCGCCGGACATCCGGTATCCGGACAAATAACTATCCGTTGCATCTCTACTTTTAGTGACTGACGATTTTAGCTTGCTGTAAGAAAAGTTATACCTCCCCGATCTCCCATTGCGGCCACGGTATCCTTTGAAATTTTTTGATGTCTCATATTTCGATGTTACAAACAGTACAATAATTTAAGAAACTGTTTAGATCGAGCTCCTTCCAGCATCCCGCAACCAGACAATAGCTCTCAAATAATTCCTGCTGAAGAGTTACGGCAATTATAGTCTTCAATAATTTAGTCGACTGTTGTGCTGCAAGTAGGGTTCAAACTGTTCAAAGAAAAAAAAACAAAAAACATTTTTTTTTGCTTTTAAAATACCTAAGGTTTTTTGTTTTGAAACAGGTTTTTACGATTTTTGAAAAAACAGTGTTTTTTGTTTTAAAACATGTTTTTAAACTACAATTTTATGATCTAGGATTCCCGCGGCATCTCAGAGGGCTGCGGCGAATTAAACTCAAACTAAACAAGTTAAAAAACATTAAACAAGTCTCAGAGAACATCAAGTCGAAACCTGTAGCTCTCCGTACAAGGTATGCAGCGAACGGCCGGCCGTCGGCCGACCAATAGGATCCATGTATTGTTGTTTACTTTAAGGCTGGGATTTTGTAGAGTGAGAGGCAAATAGATGCATTTATTTTGGTTAAGTATAAATAATTAAAAAGCTACATAAGATATGATTATCAAATTAGGTGCATGCACTAGCTAATTATAATATAAGTTTTTTGTCCCAAAATTTTCTTATAAGTCTTCTGTGCGTTTGAAATGAAAATATGCAATTTTATTGTTAAAATCACATTATTTTCATTGCAAGCGCACAGAACAGGCTTAGCCTTCGCTAAATGAGCATATGTGTTTTGTGTACTCTAAATTTTTTATATCAATTTTTTTTGTAAAGTCAAAAACCGGCGAGATATGCATTAAAAACAATTTCCCCATGCTTTTAAATGATCGTTCCCCCTTCCCCCACATTGACACGGTCTTGATTTGACACGGATTTGATAGGTTGGGGATAAAATATTATTAAATTGGAGTCCCATGTTTCTGACCATGTTTCTGAGTGTTTTTGACCCATATTTCTTTCCAGATCCATTCCACTAACAGGGAGTCTTGAAAATTGAAAACACTGAAGGCAGAATTTTGTTTAAATGCAAATTGGTTATTCTTTGTTATTTGTAGTATGCAAAATGAAAAACTAACTTGAATTGAAGCGATCTAGATCATAGTTTTTTACAGGTTCAGTTTTACGAGCATCACCTAAACCGGGTCCATCACGCGCTGGTGCCAAAACTGACAAACCGTTAAAGATAATGGAACATCCCTCAATAATTGGACCTTCCAGTTAGCTCTGTATTTTTTTGTATCTTTATGAAGGATTAACCCACAAGTGTGCGCGAGACCTTGACGGCAAATAAAATAATCTAATCTACCGTTTATTGATTAATAGGTTATTGTTTAAAAAACTAGCAGTTATCCAAATGCCTGTCACGTTTTGGGTAAACCTGAACCTAGTTCGTAATGCAGATGATCCTTACTAATCCACGTAGGATTTACTTGCGATTATGGCAAATGCAATAAACGTCTAACGTATACTGAATGTATAATGCGTAAAAGCTTATATTTGATAAAATGCCAGTTTCTCAAACGCCTTTCGGTTACGTTTTGGGCCAGCTCCACGATGAGCGCCATTTTATTAAATTTCGAAGATCCCACAAGTTTGCGCGGGACATTGCTGACAATTTAAATTAAGTAATCTAGTATTTATTTTATATATTTTTAGCTCTGTATTTTTTTGCAACAAACACAGCATTTACTCATGTTGAGCATCGAGAGTTTAAGTTGTCCCGTAGACTGAAATGTTTTGGAATCCTGGAGAAAGGAAAGTAGAGTGAACAGAGCAATTCCAAAGCAGCAATTTCCCGCCCAACTTAACCTGTTATACGAAAAATTAATCGCTGACAATGAGGAGCAGAACGCACGGCCTGGCTTCAACAAAATTGGAATGGTTCGCTGCGATCCGAGCTTAGGGGTAAAGAGCGATGGTACCGCTCTTTTCTACATAATCTCATTTGGATATTCCTGTAATATTTTCAACATTATGTTCTATTAATATGTAAATTAAAACGAATATTCTATTAATAATCCGTTAGAAGAAAGATATTCCTGTGATATTATATGGATATCTAAAAAATAATATTCCTTTCGGGAGGTTGAGAGAATATTCGCATATAAAAATAGCAGCCGTACATAATAGCAAAGTAGCAGCAGATTTTAGCATAAAATGTGTTACAAAACAGATCCTTTGCAAATGCATGTATTAATTCTCAATTCAATTGCATTTAATTTCGCAACCTGTCGTGATGTGATATAGGACTATATACTATCCTCACATCACAATACCTACCAACAAAACATAGGTTATGTTTATCATACCACAGACTCACGAGAAGTAGCCTGTGGTCATATTCTTCTTATACCTGTACTGTCTCTACCTGTACTTATTATAAGATGTGAAAAGAACTAGGTACTACTTAATTTGTCTAATTTTACGAATTTTGCAATAGATATTTCCGTTTTAGGAAGTTTTTAGGACAAAAATGGTAAACTCACTCTGAAAGTCCTGCAGAAGGTTCAGAATATGTATTTACTACTTATTTAGGATTCCTTTGGAATAAGTTCATCTGTATTACTTGTAATATAAGTATGTACCTAAAATATCCATATTATTCTTAAATAAATGTTAAAACATTCATGAAGCATATTATGATTCATGAAGCAAATTTCAAATGAATGTTAAATATTTAATTACATGGATATATTGATGTGATGAAGTGCTATTTTATGTGACACTAAAACCGGACCACCCGGTATTCACATAGCGCTAATGGATTTTTTTGACAGGAATAGATTAACCGACACAAAGTATACTGTGAGTGAGCTTTGCTGCAACTATTTAACAGAACGACCTATCCCAATCTACGAGTACATTACGTAAATTTGTAATTATTAGCGGTAATCGGCATGCCAATATTTCGCAGTCAGTGGTATTTTTGGTAATTATTTGGTAAATATAACCAAGAGGTCAAGAGTCAATAGGATTTTTTTGTGTTAAATTTAATGACAATCTTTTCATTCTTACACTTTTTTCTGGTCCGAAGAACGGTTTACGGGAAATAGGCGCGTACAATCGCCGCTAGGGATTTTTCCAACATTGCAAGAGATGGGAACTCATCGAATCTTTATTCCCAATACTTTCGAGAATTCATACCCCAAAAATAATTTCTTTATAAATTATTTCTCCTAAAAAGTAATTTACGTGGACTAATACCTACCTTATGAATCCTTAGCGTAATAATTGTACATTGAAGCATTAAAACCATTTTTTGCAATCGATGTAGCAATTTTACCTTTTACGTGAAAGAAAAACACCTGCTAATAACCTGCATAAATAAATCAAATCAATGCGATATTGTTAGCCATAAAATTTATATAAAATTACACCTTACAATGTTCGAAGGCCAAGCCGTACACTGAATAGTAAATAATATCGCTAAACACTGTTACATGGAATAAAAGACGCGTTTAAAAGATACGATTCTCTGAAACTTGTTTATATTTACAGCCTTTCACTGTTATTATAATGAGTAACGGTGTTGACAAAAGAGAAGTACCTATGCAGAATGATAATTGCGCGTTTTGTGCTCTGTTGAGTCAGAAGGTTCATATCAGTCGATACAAATATATAAGTAAATATTAGGTTTGTTCTGACCAATGTTTGCATAGTACATCGTACCGTACGTGAACGGTTTCGTGCGCAGGCGCGAATTTTGTGTCGTCCTACGGATGGTACAAATCGCCAAGGGGTTGGAAAGGCTTTGTGTTGGTACAAAGTGATTTGTGGTTTTAAGTTTTTAGCACAGAATACCCACGTGGTTTTTAGGTTATATTGTGAAAATTGGACGGAATCATTGCCGCTGATATATGTATTATGTTTATTGTTAGAAAATACGAACCTTTTTGAAAATTTATTGTCAATAAACGTTAAAAACAAGCCCAATGCATAAATATAAAAGCAGCCTTCATGCGATACGTGCTAGTCGCCAAATATCGCCAAAACAACAGATGACCCCAAAAATAAATAGGCGCGAACATTAAAGAAGGTGATCTAAAAAATTGATTAATCAAACTTGTTTTAGAAATTGGAGAATATTCCGTCAAAATATAAAAGTAAATTGGGCACTATGCAAATCAAAACAACTGAAAAACGAAGACACACCTGTCGCGATATTAAGACTCAATTATTGCACCTGATTTTCCAAAATAAAAAAAATATTTAGAGTGAAATCCATTAATTTTAAATGCAATTTTACGCAACTAGTTCTCCTTATTTTGTTTTATTTCAATAAATTCAAATCACCGTCTGACATTTCAGAAAAATCTCTGTCTCCGATATAACCCTCATTGCTGCTGCCGCTGGTGACATGTAAAAACACGAAACATTTGACATGAAAATTGTCGGCGATGTGAGTTTCCGTCCAGATGACACTATTGCGCAAACTCAAGCCATGTATTGTGCGAACAGTATTTGCTCAGAGCCGTGTATAGAAATACGCGAACTGGTTCGTGTAGGATCTACACAATAAGTTGGAACGCATGCTGCATCCATTTCGTCTCATGCATGGTAAATATCAAAATGGAACAGTTCATTCGTATTGCGCAAGCGCGTGATCGTCCGCTGTGCGGTTTTAACGTAATTTGGAACAAACCTATTATAACGAGCATGTCGGTTGTTTTAAGGATTTCTAGTTGAACTCTGTCCCTAATAAATGGGTTATATTTGAGTATCTGTAGCTATTTATGAAACCAAGTACAGTGCATCTCTTAAATATAGGAAATATATAAAATATCACAGGACGCCGACAGTATTCGCATGTTAGATAAATAGTACTCCAAGCACTTCGCATGTTAGATAAAGAGAATCCACAAAAGTAATGACCTAGATTGAGAAACAGGGCAGTATTATATCAGTTGTTTGGGCATTCGTTCGTTCAGGTGCATATCTTTGCGTTCACCCGATTAGCAAATCGCGACTTTAAGTGATTTTATTATAAGTAATTTTTTATAATCGTTTAATATTAAAGTGACTGGTGTTGTGAATAGGCACATGTGACTTAAGTGTACCTTACGTATAATTGAACAAACACCAAATTAGTATAAATACCTAATACGGTCCTGCGCTTGAGCAGCAGTTGTTTAGCGCTTTTGAAATTGGCGCGTGTAGCGGTTAACTTAAAAAGGGTTTTTCATTTCTTATTCAACCGAGATGTACTATAAAAGAATTCAGTTTTAGAGCATAATTCTTATGTCACTTTCCGCCATATCATTTGACTAAAACGATCTAATAGATTTTCCATTCTCTTACTAGGATCAAAATTGTAGAGGTCATACTGATTGCTGATTTGTTATTTTTATTTAAACAGTTCTCACATTTGACGTTAATTGTTTAGTTAGTTGGCGCTATGCAGTGTATTGTAGTGTATTAAAATGTTTTGTTTTGGGAAAGAAGATACACAATATCAGAGAAGGCCAAGATGTAATACTAGTTAAAATAAATATTAAAAGTAAGTGCATGGAAGCAACACTTCAGGCAACAATTTCCGGAAATATTTATGGTTGTCATGGTAACAACGATGGAAAATTAAAGCATCATATTGGTTGTAAAATATATGTGGGGAATTTTCACTTATAATATCACAAGAGCTAAAATTATTTTCGTAATTTTTTTTGAGATCACGAATATTTTGAATATTTTCCCTCACTCGGTGACGAGGGATAATTTTCTTAAAAAAACAAAATTTCACACCCCAAGTATAAATCAAATTTGACATTTTACTATAGTGGAATTTGTATTTTATGTTAAATTAAACTTTATAGAGAATAATAAATAAAAAAATGTATCCTATATAATTATGTCGTATTAATAACAAGTACATTATTATTTAGTGGTTGTAAAGAAAATAGATAAGATGGCAATGTGTAGATCATATAATATATGTTTACCTGCTCAACTGTCAAAAAATTTCCGCTTATTTGTCACCTCGCCTGGAAAAAGTTTTCAGGTTGCCATGGTAACGAGTCAATATAAAGCATCTTATTGGTTTTAAAGTAGAGGTGTGAAAAGTCATAGGTTAATTTTAGTAGAGTATACATATAAACAGTTAGGTGATCGATTTCTGAGGTTTCTGGACCTGGCGGATTTTTTTCCGTAATCAATATTAGCTATATTTTAGATCACGTGACTTGCGGACATTTCGGAATATCAGATACTATATCGCTGATAAACGAATCTCGCCTGTGAGTTCAACAGAATTATTTTAGCTCATTTTTTATGGTATTTTCCAATGAGAGCAAGATTCTTGCGATTCTCTTCCAGAAATCAGAGAAGAGTATTTTAATCCCATAACAATAAAATTGCATGTTCTGTTACGGCGATCAACCAACTTAAACCATCCATTTTCAGTTCGTTAGCTCTATATAATCCAGTGTGGTAAAAACATCTAAACGGTCGTTTCCGGCTGGGTCGTTTGTTAGTTTTGTTTTTATATACATAAATCAACAGAAAATTTTCGATTATTCAAGCGTATACGTCTGTAAGAGGCTGTGATAATGCCAAATGAACCGTGGCATATCCTCAAATTTCACTGTAATTGACTTTATATAGAAAGTTACCCAAAGAGAATCTCGATGAAAATATCGAATTGATTGCCAGGCGTTGGGTATCTTTGTCGCCTGCTGTCTGTCGATCACCGATTGATACTATTACATCTACCTCGACACTTTAATCGATATTGGAATTTGAGTTTGTCAAACTTTTTTAACAAAACAATCTTATTTGAATCTAATCATATAGTCATTATAATCTTTCATAACTACTTTAGCAAGTACTTAGTATGACGTATGATGTTTATTAAAGAAATATTAGTAATAGTACGAGAGGCAGTGAATTTTCTTGATGGTTATTTTACTAGTTGATGAATATCGAATCGATTGTTCAATTAGTGATATTAAGCAACCAGTTTTGAGTCGGGCAAAATTTTTTCGATGGGTTGCAAAGATGAAAATAACAAATAGTGGACTTATTTTTTCCGTTATAAATCTTTTAGTTTTACTAAAGTCTAAAGTAGATCATAAAACTTAATAAAAACGCAATCTGATGATAAGCTAGAAGTTGAGGGAAGTAAATCTGGCTGTAGTGGAAAATGAAATCGATTTTTCGCTGTCTAACTCTTATTTTTACATATTTGAAACTTAATATACAAATTGATATTATCTGGAAGTAGGGTGAAGTGGGGTGTAATCACGATACTTGCACTTTAAACTTTTGTAACAAGAAAACCAAAAGGGATGTCGGTTTCATTTCTTTTGTAGAAGACAGTTTATTTCATTGTTAAATCAATGTCATATCTATTTATTTTTTACCGGGCTTATTTTTTTATAAACTAAAATAAAACAAAACATGCTGGTTGATTACACTTGCCCGTGCTAATGGGGCAAGTGTAATCACGGCTCGTAACTGCCATATGCCTACTGTGCGTATGGATCAAGTGTAATATAGTATGAAAAACTCTGGTTGGAACAAAAAAAATGAGCTTGTTATCTTAATTTATAAGGAGGTTATAAACTTTTTTGTGGGGCAATTATATGGAATAAAACTGAAATGTTTGTGAAGAAAGTATATTATGTACGTATTTGAGCGAAACAGAATGTGAAATGCATTTTTTTTATTTTACGTTTTATTATGGGGTAAAGATTACTGGAAAAATTAGTTTTCCTCTTCGTACTAAAATGGGTTCTGGTAAAAATAGATCTATATCTGATGCAGCCACTGTGTGATGGTCCTCTTGTTCAGACCAGTGAAAAACTGAATTATGCGAGTAATGGTCGGTTGCGATTCTTCATCGAACGCTGTTATTTGACCAACATAGAAAAGTATACTTTTCTTTCCTTTGAATGAGACCAGAACCCAGCTTTCAACTTCAAGTTTTCTAACCCTTTAGTAACAAATCGTCATATCTTTTAATGCTTTTTCATCTTCCTCTAACCGTTTTGCACAAGCCTCAAAGGTGGCTTCGCCTGATTAACATAACATTTCCGGTTCATCTTCGTCTGAAGAGCTCGATACAATAGGATTTTTCATTAATATTTAAATGTAATCAGTGATTACATTTACCCCATTCTCGCGCTTACACTCCATATGCGCATTTCGGTGGGGTAAATGTAGTGGCTGCTATAATTTTTTTGTTAATATCTAAATCCAAATCTGACAGCAGAATCAGATTCCTGGTTGAAAATTACCTAGGAAAGCAAAATATTACAAGTACATAATAATATTTGCGGTAGTAACAGGGAGTTAAAAATCGTAAAAGACACTCACCAAATTAGTATATACGCAGTCAAATTAAAATAAAAAGTAAATACAAAACTGGACCTAAAAGAGGTTAATAAAAAGTAATGTGGGTATAAAAGGGGCGATATTTTCGAATTTTGGACAAAAAAAGTTCCAAAACTTTATAAAAAAAAATACAGAGGGCCTGATTACATTTGGCCCATGATTACGTATACCCCACTTCACCCTATAATTAAAAATAAGTCTGGCTGATTTATGAAATTAGAAAATGAGTATGGCGGCATTTTCAAAATTCCAGAAATAGAAAATTATCATATACAATATAACTAGAGACCGGGATATTTATCGATATGTTTCCGCGCTATCATACATGTGTTTGTTGCCATGAAAACTACCTAAGCGCGTAGCGAAAACTGTCCAAGTTGACTTAGACTCTCTTCAATATGCCGCATGAGTCTAGGAAAATCTTGAATTGCCAATTTAAAATTTATTTTTTTTTAAACTCAAAGTTTTTTAAAGAATAATAATTTCACAATTGATTCAAAAATAAACTTTTTTTACAGGAGAACCCCATCAGAGGCAGCTCGGTCTCTGTGTGCGCAGAACGAGAACGAGAGCAAGAGAACGTTGCAGATAATGACGACAGCCACGACTAAGATGATACCGAATACAAGTATTGTGAACAAAATGAGAGCCAAAGCGAGGAAGATATCGAGGAAGCAGAAGAATGTAATTAATTTAAAATGTCAAGTCATTAATTGATATTTTTATTAATTCATTAGCTCTTTTTTGTTTTAACTGATTTTTTTTAATTACACTTCTAATATTTTTTTAAATAATCTTTTAGTATAGGCTTAGTATCAAAACGTACAATATTCATTTATGTTCTTTTGTGGAAAATCAATAAAAACGATTCTTGATCTAGCTTGACAGTAATTTGCCTTCAAATTTTTATAGCAGACTATGGGACAAAATGATCGTTCCTACAGAGCTGTGAAAAAAGCGAATTCGGAAAGCTATACTCCATAATGATATGTATAAGTCGTGTTTAAAAAAAATATCAGTAGATTCAGTGCAGCGTATCAAAATTTTCAAAAATTTTGAAATTGTTAGATGTATTAGATTTAGGTTTCCTACTAATCGAAAAAACAATGAAAAAATGTTTGCTACTCAAAGTTCCAAGTAGAGATTTAAAGCGCCGTTTGCAATTTTTTTCTACGACCATTCTTGGCTCTTGACCAAGATATAATCACCACAAAATCACTTTCGAGGGTACCGAATTGAGCCCGCTTGACGAGCATCAGCCGAGTCTGGCAAGGCTTTGGTGTAGATTGTAAATTACGGCGGCGCGGCGGCATATTTAAACATCCCGGTAAGTAATATGCTCAATTATAAAATCGTGCGACAAATAATTTGCTACATAATATATAAGTTTCGAAAGACAAATTTGCAATTTCTTCATCCTACTGTATTAATGATGGGAAAAACTTCGACAAACGATGAACATTAACATAAAATAGTAAACTGTTGATAATATTGGCATATCATAATAAAGATAATGTTGCGTTCGTATTTTGAATTAAACGAAGCAAGTAATTCTAACAAAGGTAACATTAAATGTGTATTTTTCTTGTTCCTTCAGTCAGTGCCTATTAATACATTCCGATCCGTGAGTTTCACAAATATTCTATTACCTTTAACATTGCCAATGGCTTGTAGGTATAGATTTCGCGTAATACCCGTTGGCTTGACTAACTTTGATTGTTGATAAATGTTGTAGCTTCTCCTAATAGTGTAGGCAAGTTGTCGGAATTTAAGTCCAACGTCGGAAAAAAAATACAAATGTTTACCAATGAGAACATACGGAGAACATACCCCAAATGATATACTAAATGTCTCGTAGATTCTGACAATGGCAAATGGTAAAAAAGTTGTCGCCATTTAATTTTTTTTAAATTATTGCATGTATCTCAAAAACTACTATAGGTTTTGAGATACATGCAAGTGATATTATTCAAAACTACCCATCTTTATTTACAACAGATTCAGAAACTACATAATATGAGTCCTGAAAACTATGAACAATTTGTGTATGGAGGAATGTTTACTGTAAGGAGAACCAACAACTTCTGGTCCGGTACTTGGACCGTCATGGTAATTGAGCAGAATTTAATGAGGTCAATAAAAACCACTGTTCGCCTAACCCATGGACGTGGGTTTACTAATTTACCTTTGGCCAGATGGATAGCTGGTATGTCAGTTTGTATGCCTGTTTCAACAGCTATGGAAGATTTTTTGGGACTTAAGTCAATCCCTTCAGAACAGCACATAGAGTTATGTCGCTCACGCAGCAACGTGACAAAACTGATTTGAGAAAAAAATTAGATTGGCTAGAAAAATACAATCTATTTAAATCCAAGGAGTTCACTTCCCTTTTTTCCGGACGAATAGCTAAACCCGACATAAATTGCTATTTAACAGATGATATTGGAAGAAAGGTACTAAGCAGAAATATAGGCAGATTATTCACATATATTAAGTTCAAGCGAACAGATCTATTCAAATTTTTTTCACAATTGCGCAATAATATTAAAATTAATAACACTTATGTTAATGTGTCCTCTATGCAATTATTAATTATTAATCTATGCTGTTAATTCATCATTCAGAGTATTACAAAATGTTTTTGCATCGGTTCGGAAAAGCCCCTTTTACTATGTTGTTTAGGACGTTATTCTTCGAGCATTTTAGTGGTTTTGTTGGTGCAGCCTCTTTTCATCGCAGATTTATACTCCAGATTTTCAATATCGTGGCTCCATTTAATTGTCAAACCTTCAGCGAGTCAAGTCTCCTTTGATGGACCCTATCTTGATGTTCAGGCAACAGTTTCTAGGAAGTTCAAATACCAAGCCATACTAATTGCTCCATGAAGTCCTTGCTGATGAATGTTTATATTTATGTAATGTTTTCAATGTATCTGATTCCTTGTCTTCAGCTATGTTTGGTCCTTCCGTATTTGTAAATGAAAAGTTTAGAACTGTAAAGGGGTTAGGCCGGCAGAAATAGAGTTTGGAGAAAGAAAAGTCTATATACAGCAATATTTTTGAAAAAAATTGAAGGTTTTGGTGTCTAGAACATAGTCCGCGTCTATGACAACATGTTCTAGACACCAAAATCTTCAACTTTCTTCAAAAACATCGTTGTGAATAGACTTTTTTCAAAAACCATGAATTTTTTCCTATTTCTACTGGTCTAGGTTTCAATATAGCTTCATGTATGTTGTATCACGAACATTGTTTGATTTTTTTCCTTTTAATAACAATAGCATGGGCTATTGTTATAAAACATTATTATACATTAACGTAAAAACTAGTTTGTTACAAATTTGTGCCGATTTCAATGTTAATTTCAGAGGAGGATCAGGCATCAATAAGTTTTATAATTAGTCTGCTGGGTTTCACCCTTTGACGCGACATTAAGGCACCGTCGGTAATGACATTTCCAATTATCCCGGAAACTTTCACTGACGTTTCAGTTTTGAATTTAGTGAATACTAATCGCGCAAGGGATCGGCTATCGAAACCATCTGAAAGTAAAATAAATAATGAACGCGTTTTATAAATAACACTAAGTGATGTTTTGCGCCTTCCTATTGTTTCAATATTATAAATCTAACATAGCATGATTAATCAAATACTTATACAGGGTATTTCAGATGTTAATCGAGAACATTTACCAGGCGAAGGAACTCGCAAAAATAATATGAAAAGCTTGTATGATTTAAATCGTCGGTGTTTTTAGATACAAACATGGAAAGGAAAAATTGTTTTCCAGCATCAGCCACTGCATTTGGATCATTAAAGGCAAGAAGCTTCGTGTGAAGCACCTTGTTAGCTTGAACTGTTTTATATGGCGCTATTTTACCTTTTTTGTAAATTGGTGAAACAACACAGCTACAATCGCCGATCCGGGAAATTATGTGATTTTTGCCCCCTACATATCTCCGTAACCGTTCACTTTACTACAATTATGTATATGGCCGTTTTTGTTCGAAATTTAATGTAGATCGTTTTCGTATAGAATGACATTTGCGCCAGGCATCGTAGTTTTCGAGATATTTGCGGAAAATTGTAAAAAAATTACCATTTTCACCCCCTCCCCCAAAACCCGAAGCTCGTGGTCGTGTAACTTTTTACAACTTACTAAGAGGTAGTATGGAACCATTTGGAGTTGGAGAGAACTTTTCTTTTTAATCTTTCAGTCTCGTCGATTTTTGTGTTAAGCTACGGTCAGAGTGTGCACTGGCGTGCGCGGGCATGTTCGGCCGATCGCCTGGCGCAACCAAACAAGTTTGATTTTTCCGGCCCAATACCCCAGAAGAGTTAGGTCTTGCAAGGTTCGCGGGGTGAATTTTTAGCAAAATGATTGATATTGAAATAATAATTTCTTCTAAGTCTCACATAAAAGTTTATCATAACCGGGACGGCAAGATAACTTTGGCGCGTCATAGCAGAAGAATTAAACTTTTAAAGAGTTTCTGCCTACTAAAAACTAAACAAAAACTAAAGAGTTTCTGTCAACAGTACTAATTCGTCTATTTTATAATGAAAACTGATGCAGTATTGGTTATTTTACGTGTGTTGTATGACCACAAATATGGCCGACAAAATCGGCCGTACAAGTCGTCCGTATACGCCAGTGCAAGAAATCGGCTACACTGACCGTACCCTTAGTTTTACTGTACTATACCTAGCAGTGATTCCTGACGTACTCGTATTTGATCCCAATTAATTAAACTATTGTATCGAGATACTACAGGTTTTTAACGTGTGCAAAAAGACTTACAACAATCCATTAACTAGATTGTCATTTATCACCTCGATCTGATTATTTTGTACATAATTCAACATATTATTATATTCATATTATTAAATTGTACGGCAACATACATGTTTTATGTAATAATACATATTCGTGCTCATTAGCAGAGGTGTAAAAACTCGTTGTCGATAACGATCCTTATCAATTCAATTATTACGTTGCATTTTATTGGTTTTCATTGTGATTTGCCAAAGGAGATAATGAATTGTTAGAACGATAACACTGATAACAGCGTTGTATACCTACGTATACCTAGTTCACGTGATATTTTAATCTAGAATTCTGGAATGATGCGTACGAGATCACTGTGACTTAAATAAATTCAATTGTTTAATTTATAAGCGTAGCAATATTTGTTAGGAAAAATTTCGCATTATATATATATATATATATATATATATATATATATATATATATATATATATATATATATATATATATATATATATATATATATATATATATATATATATATATATATAATGCGAAATTTTTATATGTATATGTATATATGTATATATATATATATATATATATATATATATATATATATATATATATATATATATATATATATATATATATACCTATACTCAAATTTTTCAATCCCACACATGATGGGTGGTGTGGAATTGTCACTTTTACATTTTCAGTATTTCAAGATATTTCACATCCTCACGTTTTACTTGATTTCAGAATATTTTATTATCTACATAGCCCAACTCGCATTTAGGACTTCGCAATTACCAGTTATGACGACCTAAAAATTTTCAAAATATGACGGTACGGCAAAGTTTAACTCGTTTTATTTATAATCCAGTCCGTAGTGGGTAAAAGGGGCCTTTGCCTTACAGAATTTTGTCTTATTTAACTTTGTTAAAGACATTTTCGTCGTTGGGTCAACTGCTGTGGAGTTATCAAAAAACTAATTATTTGTATTTTTTATTCACGATAAGATGGCGGCTCGAGGGGGGAAAAATAATAACCTATAGTTTAAAATGTTTTTTTAAGTTTTCTTATGTTTTGTAACTACTTACCTAAATAGATAAGGTATATTTTATGTCTGTTTTTTTTATTATAAATATTTATAATAGCTATGTAACCAGTTTGGAAAAGTACTATTCTGTGTAACGAGCAGATTTCTATCTATAGTGTATCTAGCATGCTAATTACACAATATAGTGTTTTCCAACGTGTTGCATACGAGATTTTTTTCTAATATTCACCAATTTTATATTTCATGAGAAGAAAACTAATGATTCAACTCATGAAGATTTTACACGTTTAAAAACAATCCAGTAGATTGTCACAGCACAGATTGTGACAGCTTTCAGCAATCACTTTCATAGATTGTCAGTTTCATAATTGTCTAAATAACCTATAGTCCGGCGCACTAGAACCTAAATTCATAAGAATTATGCACAAGAGGTTAAAAGCGATTTCTCTTTTCCGTCGTGTTAGTAAGGACCTAAGGACCATATTCAGAACGAAGCCCATCGGATCAGTCACTTTTAACTTCTGTACAGTCCCACAAAGTACAGGGTGGACAACTAAGAATGGACGCCGGTTGTAGGAAAAAAATACTAATAAGTAAATCGGCCACGGGAAATCGCTGGAAATTATTTTCAACTTTGAAAAATGGCCGCTAGAGGGCGCAATTGTTATGGCAAATCAGAAAACGGAATTTTTCTCGAAAATATGCACGGGAAGAGGTATTTTAAATATTGCTATTGTGATCACTGGAAAATTTGCAATTTTTTTTGTAATAGCGTATTTTGCTCTATCATAAAATAAACTGGTGGGGGAAGGTTAAACTTGCTTTTCTTAAAATAAGGTTAACACTGGTTTGGGTTAACGGAATTAAACAAACTGGGGCTCGTTTAAAAGAGATCTTATATTCCTTAATAATATGCGATATAAACTTTTCCATATTTTGCCGTGGTAGCTAGAGAGCGCCGTTTGACATCGTAACGGTTATTCCGCATTTGCATAAAAATTTAAAATGGCAGCCCATATCTCTTTTTGCATAGTTCAATAGAGTACAAAATTTCCAAAAAGTCAGTACAAACCGAAACTTTCGATCTTTTCTCTAACGGGAGATATTAAGAGAACAAATAAAGAAGTTAGGCTGCCACCTAGGCCTATTATAGTCTATAGTATATAGTATATACTATAGCCTATAATCTACAGTATATAGTATATACTATAGCCTATAGTCTATCGTATATACTACAAAACTATCCTACGACATACTAAACAAAAATTATATCCTTACATAATCCTCATAATCAGTATGTTTAATACCGGTAACCCAAACCGGAGTTATCCTTATTTTAAGAAAAGCAAGTTTAACCTTCCCCACCCCTTTATTTTATGAGATAGAGCAAAATACGTTCAAAGATGAGATAGAGCAAAATTAAACTCGTCTTACCCTTAACTTTAAGTGACATATGCCCAACTTGTGCTTTTTGCTTTTAAGGGGTGAAAACTACCCTTCGTGAACAAAATTGAAGAAATGCAGGTTTAAGCATTTTATGGATTCACATCTTATTTAATTATGTAGAATAAAGCTTCTTTCATGTTGTCGAACATTATTTACGATGAATTCTACATTTTCAACCTTAAAAACCACCTAAATTAATAAAAAAATAAACGAAAATATTGTAAATATTTGACATTTATGTATGTATATACACGATACATACACACATGATCAATAATTGATCATAATTGATCATTCATAATTATTATGAAACACCAAAATTAAGTGGAATTAATTTTTATGATTCGAAAAAATGCGATCGTTCTTTTTTACCATAACTCCCTTAATTTTGAAGCTACAGTGCCCATTCAACAACCATTTTACTTTTAAAAATGACTATTGCACTACAATGCAAACTTCTAATAGTTATATCTCCGTTAATTTTTATTCTACATAAATAGAAAAGCATTATTCTGTAAAAAAATGCGCTTAAAGAACCTGAACCTCACTTATATCACATATATAAATTATTCACTTATTTTTTTTGTGGCAGGCGTTCCAATTTTTAATTTAATTTTTGTAATCGTTGTAAACATGATTCTATAGGCATACATGCTCTCAATATAAATCGACGAAGACAATTTTGAAGAAGTTGTTGGAACTGGGCAAAGTTAAACGGTGACACTACAAGTGGAGCACGATTATCACAGGAGCGGAATTATCACAGAAAATTCACAGTATGTAATGAAGACAGTTGTTTCTTGTGTGAAGTTCATTAAATTAAGTTTGAATCACCACCAGTTCCATCAATTTCTGCAGGACTTGGAAACGGACTATGGATATATCATTTTGATTGTGAAGTTCGCTGTCTTAGTAAGGGCAAAATGTTGAAGCGATTATATGAGTTAAGAGAAGAAGTACAACCCTTCATGCAAATGAAGGGTAGAACCAATCTGATCCAACCAGCTGGGAGATGATGCATTGTTATCTGATTTTTACATCTTTGGATGTTGTCACTAATTACTTGAATGGGCTAAATACGAATATATAGAAACAAGGACAATATTCCCATGCACCATGTAAAATATCTTCAAACCAAACTTCGATCGTGGAAAAATCAGATTCTTATGGGATATATGCGGTTTTGGTTTATACTATTTTTTTCGATTCGTTGCCCATACTGGCCTGGATAATACAAGCTTAAGACATATTTATTCTAATATGCCATTTTCTCAATTTAAACGTATGATTTCCATATTATATGAAGTTTTTTATACATGAAATTTGGGAACGTAAAATTGTATGTTTTCGCCGCAATAAGAGCAAAAATAAGCATCAGCATTTAAAGTGTTGACAGCCGTGTAGGTATTAATAAACTTGCCGAACGAGTTTCCGTATAATTTTCAGCTCCTCGACGAATTTTGGCAAAATTAGAGCAATATATATTCCGTCGACAGCGCTTGATTCTGTGAAAATCGACCAACTCGCTTTATTAAACCATGGCAGGACGGTTTTCTAATGGCTGCAATAATCGAGATGTACGATGAAATTGCATGGCACTAAAAGGTATATTAAGAAGCTATAATAAATATATAATAGCAATAAAAAATTATGTCTGACATTAAAGAAAAATAACTTTTTCTAGGTTTGAAATGAAACGAAAGGAGATAAAATGGAGCCAATCTGAAATACTTCAAAATAATTAATCACAAATATTAATTTGTATGAAGGGAGTTTTTTGTCTTCCTTTATATAATTGTTATACTTAATTTGTTTTATAATCTGAAAATATTTGGCTCTATAATCGAACAAATTGTCCCAACTACTGGCTCAGCAACCAACGCAAGAAAGCCCAAGCAGGAAGCGCTTGAACCGTGACATTTCACAGGGATACTATGCATGGGAGGAACTTAAGTACCAAAGGCGAAGCAGGGTGTTTCGAAACCCCCCTCTAAGGGAATCAACTGACGTGCTTATTTATCTCAAACATTTCCATTGATAAAACCTGAAACTTGAGCTGCTTATTGTTTATTGTGTTCATCAAACTTGTGGTCACTTTCGCCGAAATTCAACGCCATGGGTGTTTGCTCCTGGGGTTAAATAGGGGATTAAATGGGGGCTGAAGTTTAAAAATTAAAAGAAATACTGGAGTGGCACTAGTCCCATGGTGTAGAATACTATTTCTATTAATATATCTACTAGTAGAATATAGGTGTAGATACTATTTCTATCTACGAGTATTATTAATATGTATTAATATAATACAGAAATATATTTTAATAGAAAAATATTTTTCTTAATGCCACTTGATTACACGCCAGTCGGCCTATTAGAGTACATACCTCTTTCTATACTTCTGTTTACGTATCTGTTTAGGAATGTTTTTTTGTTCAATTTATGTGCAATTTATAACGAAATGCCATATGAATTATTATCAAATGCATTTTCTTAGACAAATGCCGCCTCGTAGATACAGAACCAGTTTCTTTGCACAAGGTGGCGTTGCATAATCACCAGGTGTAACAGTATCCTATATAAGACGGTAAATCGTGATCTCTCGATTCGTAGCTATGTTACGTACGAGTATAAGCGTTGACATTGAGAGGACAATTGATTTTGAAACACTAACCGGCAAGAATCTAGAGTCGAGAGCCATTCTTCGAAATATAACTTTGACGCAGTCGTTGGCGTTGAACATATCACATGTTTTTATATGGATGAATGTTTACTTACAGAATAATGTACGGATTACAGTCTAGATGCCCGTTATACCAACAGGTCTGAGTATTACAAAGTTTATTTTGACAACCTGATAACGTACAATAAAAACGCAGTTACGAAATAAAAAGATATAGGTATGTACAAAGTTTCTTAAAACTGCCACTCATCTGACTAAAAAGTTAAGTCACTATATTAATTTAGTGGACAATATATCTGTTCTTTGGCAGCAGGATGAAACACCACCACACTGTGCAATGAAAGTCACTGAATACTTGAATGGAAAATATTGTTACGGAATCGTTAGAAGCGATTGTGCACGATTGTGCATCGCATCTTAGGGTGCCAGATACAACGTGCATACAATGCATAAAATGCATACGTGTAATTTAACTAGCGATCACACTAATCAGAGATCAGTTGAACCAGAAACCAAAGACCAATATACTTATCAATTAAGCACAGTTAGAAAACAGAGAACTGAAACTAATAAGTAATAAATAGCGCAGAGAATAAATAATATGACAGACTTGTTAAGTGTAGAAACCAGAAGTAATTTGACCGGAAGTATACAATTTAATAAGCGAAATTTAGCGCTATGATGCGTCTGTTAGTTAGCCGTTAGCTATTTTGGGGACACAACGAAGGAAAATTGACTAACGAGTTTTACTTAAAACTCTTTTGTCGCCATTTTATGTTATTAATAATTATATATTAATGGGTGCTTAAAAATGCCTTGAAGATATTATTTTAATTTAAAAGTCTTAATAGATATATTATACACATAGACATATCCTATAAGCCGCAGACATATTATGTGGTTCAACAATTTTTCATCAGCGATGGAGTATATCTACAGAAAATTAAATGATGACAAATCGTCTGGTGTCACTTCCTGAGAATGCGAGATAGACCTGTCAAACACGCGAAGAACTCTTGTATCTACGAAATTACGGGCAATAGCTAGCCTAACAATAACTGGAAATATGCTTTTCCATTTGGAACAAAAAGTTCAGGAAGTAGTCTTTATTTTTACGCAATTCTGGTTGGTAAAATTATCCGAAACTCCAACAGTGAACCAAATTTCTTATTTGAAGAAATAAAATACAAGCTTCTGACCAACTTCTGCGTATTACCATGTGGCTAAAAACGATTCAGCTTATTTGCACCGCACATATTTTGACAGACGATTTCTCATCATTGAATGTTCTGTACACTCCTAGACGGCGACGGCGCCGATGAAAAACAGTTGAAACGCATTTGACGGCGGCTTCCAGGATCTGTCTATGCGTATATATTTTCTGTTTAAAATCTCCGGTGTCATGTAACAGAGTTTGGGCCGGCTTTTCTGGAGGTTAAAGTGCGTCACGAGTCCGAAAATAGCGCTGGCAACGTTCACTGCTCAGAGATGGCGGCCAACGGAGAAAGGATCGGGCGCTTTGTAACGGGACTTCGTCTGCATATGCATCATGCCGCTGATATCTTATCGCTGAGTACTGGTTTCCCTTTAGCTACTTCATGTAAACACTGCGCTCAGGTGTGTGCCTGATAGCCAACGGCATCGAATTGGTTGAGTAAGTTCCGATCTTACCGAACTTTTAAAAAATTTACGAGAATCTGACTCGCAAACTTTCCTATACCTATTACCTATGCATGGTTGTGTGTCTAAATCGTCAAGTTGAAGTGACTGGTGTTATTTTATGTGAGATCTAACAATATCAGCATATGTACATAGGTAAAATTAAGAATTCATCAGAACAGTGCA
Source organism: Tetropium fuscum (assembly GCA_964058915.1). Lineage (NCBI taxonomy): Eukaryota > Metazoa > Arthropoda > Insecta > Coleoptera > Cerambycidae > Tetropium > Tetropium fuscum. Next base: position 52,768 of record CAXKVY010003643.1, on the reverse strand, counting down.
GCCAAGCAAATAGACTGGCTCGTTCGAGGTTACTAATAAAGCAACATACAAATTGCCACATACAAAATATTATTTGCTAGTTGTTTCTAGGGAAAAAAATTAAAATATATAAATGACTCATATAAAGAATATTGCAACAGTATAGAGCATAACTTAAGTAATAACCCAAAAAAATGTGGCAATTCGTTGAACAACATGAAAAAAACACCATGCCTAATAATATGACTTTCAAAAATGAAATGATAAGACATCCAAAAAGCATTGCAGATGCTTTTGCGGATTTTTTCTCAGAACTCTTATACAGAAAGTAATATTAATGAATTTACTAATAATGTCTTAACTGACAGATAGCTTACAGTTAAAGCAATTTAGTGAAATTGAAGCCCTTAATAGTCTTAAAAAATTTAAACCTAAATTCACTGTTGGCCCGGATAAAATACCTGCTTTTTTTTTGAGAGATTGCTGAGGGAAGACATGCTTCCCTCTAAACCACTGACCATAATTTTTAATATTTCTATTAATAGGTATATCTACTTATCCATCCTCTGAAAACTCTCTACTCTAAAAAATACCCATATTTAAGAAATGTGAAAAAAATTAAATTGAAAATCATAGACCATAACCATCATTAATAACTTTGTTAAGTGTCTTTAAATGCTTCTTGACTTTCTGTTCTTTCATATCAAAAATGAAATAATACCACAACAGCACGGCTTTATGAAAGGCAGGTCCACAACCACTAATTTATTCTGTATTACTCAATATATAGCGGATGCATTTGATTATTGTGAACAGGTAGGTAGACGTTATACAGAGTGGCCCACCTATCTCCGCTCGGACCGTAACTACTATAGTCGTTCTAATAAGTATAGATAGTTGACTGACCGCGTATAGGGAAAACCGCAGTTGCCACATGTAATTATCAAATTTTTCAATATTCAATTAAAATATCAAATTCCACAATACCTACTATATAAAAGTTGTATATATGAATGTCATCAAATAATTATTGTGCATACAGTAATATCGTATAGGCCAAGATGTCATATCGTATAGCCACTTTTACATTTATTTTCGTCTACTTTACTTATGGCAATTCCGTAAACATTTATTTTTATAGTTAAAAGCGGCTACGCCGCTCTATTGTTCGACTTGAAGCCGGATATGGCGCTCTATATCTCTTTCTAACTTATCGGAATGACGCGCCGTCTGTGTTTCATTAAAATAGTCGCAAACCTCGATGAACGTTCGTCTGGCGTTGCATAGGCGGGTTTGCGGGATTTTCGCGAGTATTCTGTAATCTGTAAAGGCCATTCGCGATAGAGTAGTTGGTAGAGTACTTGGTTGAGATATTCGCGTACATATACAGTGCTGTTTTAATGTGATTGTCATACAATATATAATATCGGCGAGCGATGGAAAATATTCCAAAACGTAGGCACTACCGATCGCTAAGTGAGAAAAAAATTATAGATTTTTGCGTAATGGAGAATTGATATTTCAAAGTAAGAAGACCTAAAAAGGCGGAATTATTGCAAGTTGCTAAGGTACATGTCCATAAATATAAGAAACTGGCAGTGGATGAACTGGCATTAACGCATGGAGTCACATTGCTGAGATTACCTCCTTATCACTGCGAATTGAACCGCATTGAATTGATCTAGGCGCAAGTAAAAGGGGAAGTGGCGAGAGTGAATCGACCTTTTAAATTAGCTGGCGTAGAAAGACTACGAGGAGCAATGGAAAATGTCACCGCAGAAAATTGGCAGAAATGTATTAATCACGTGATGAAAGAGGAATAGATAATGGGACATGTGGGATGTGGATTTGTTTTATCGAGCTATAGAACCTATTGTGATTAATATTGGAAATGGTGATAGCGACAGTGAAGATGAATTTGAAAGTGACTGAAAATAGTGATATTAGTCATTATAATATTATCAAATAGTGACATAAAAAATTGTGGTATCAATTACGCGTTTTTAAGATAAGTAAGTAAGGTATTAAGGTATTTTAATTTTATTGTTATTATTCTTAGTTGAGAATTTTTTGCTCTATTTTGGAATATATATTTATTTTATATTTTTTCGTTTTCAAGTTAATTTTTCACGGCTACTTAGCTGTTTTGTACATATTTATTTTTTCCGTGTGGGAAATATGGCTACTGGCGAACCACCCACTAAAAAATGGTAACGCGTAGAAAGCAATACTTGGAAAGCAATGAATGGTGTGGAAACTTACATTCAATATCAGCTGTGGTGTTGAAAATATGCATATAAAAACCTTCTACTTTCAACCCCCTAAAAAAATGCCTACGCCCATGAGAAAGATTGTGTAGGTCAGGGTTGCCAGTCGTTGAACTACACATACTTATTAGAAATACTGTAGACCAATAGAGATCTTTCCGAGGTCATATTTATGAGGATATTTTCATATTTTGTTTTGTAGTTTAGCATAAACTTTATCTTTTACATATCCCCATGGGAAATAGATTGTATGTCTAGATTGTATACATTGTTTTAATCAATAAACGTCTATTATTTTAACATACATTCAGAGTAGTCACTGGAAACAACGGAATAGTTGGTATTAGTAAAAGTAGATTTTGAGTATTTCTACCCAAAAATATCGCGAAAGCATATATCTAGGATTCATAGAGAACGGCAGGCCCGAGTAGTAGAGAGGCTATTTTTCAGTCAAGGTTACGCGGACCCAGATTTGGCTGCGTTCGAGGATTCGGAGCGTCTTAGGCTGAACCATTGCTCTAATGGCGATTATTTAAAAAGCATCATTCTAACAAATATAAGATGTGGGCAAAATGCTTTTGGGATTGGTCTAACCCGGAATGTCAGCAACCGTTTATTAACTCACCCCTTTATTTTTAAAGACACATACTCACCCTGAAATAAATGTTTTCAAAAATCCACAGTAACTTTCCTTCTGAGAGTGAAAACGAAACTAATTGATGGTCTTACATGGGCTAGCGAAGTTCAAACGATTACTCTATGGATAATTCGATTTTGCAAAGTTTGTGGGGCTGCGAGAAGGTGGTCAAACCAAACTAATCGGTGTCGGTGGTCTAACGATGGTCAAACAAATTTGCCACTTCCCCTCCCCGCCCGTCACTTTTCGGGACCAAATTCACGGATCTGAAAAAGGGGATTGCTTTTCTTTTGAAAAATTTCCATAGGTAGCAACTAGTAACTGAAAGATCATTGCAGTATGTAAAACAAAATTGCACGAGACCTTGCAGGCAGCGACTTGCTGTGTCTTGCTGCATGAGTATACAACGGCTTTGGATTGATTTGATTGCTTTGGATTGGAGGATTGATCATCGCCAATCGGTGTGGCGCAAGCAACAGAGGTTTCGCCAATCGGTGTTGCTTGCGCAACAGAGATTTCGCCATTCGAAAATCTCTGTAAATGAAACTACAAAAGTTTATGGTAATTTACACCATTTATTTCTTATTTATGAGGTCTGAAAATTATTTTTAAGGGTGGTCTTAAAAGGTTTGTCAGTGTTACTTATAACACTTAAACACGGTTTAAAAGTGTTCTCCACATTTGAACTTACCTGAAAATGAGGTAGGTAATTTTATAGTGGTTTCTACCCTCGTCCGTCTGCCAATAGTCAGAATTACCGAACCTAGGCTTCCGCACAATAAATGCATAAAAATATCGAGTATAATAATTATTGTATAGCTACTCTCCAGAGGTACATGGTTACTTCCTCACAGTTACATCACAAACATTGTTACTTCTAACAGGACGGTGCTACCACTCATACTGCAATAATTACAATGAAATTTCTGCATGAGATTTATGACAATATGGTAATAAGCCAGGGAAGGCGGCCTGCACGTTCTCCTGTTACCTCTTCTACTATTTGTTTGGACATCTGAATGTCTCTAAAGACCAACTACAATATGTGTTTGGTTTGAAAACGTGAAGAGTATGGGTTTGGAAAGGCCCGGAAAAGGCCAGCATTATCAGCATTTGTTGGGCATGGGCACTGAGAGACTCTGATATTCCTATATCAACTTATATTTCACTGATATTCCTACATCAACTTATATTTCAAGATACGATGTCACTCTAGTGGCAGTATTTCAATTAGTTATTTAACTATATAAGATTGAAGATTAGACGCACGTCTGAATGGGTCTCATAAATTAGTTTATTGCTTCTATTGAATGGATAGAGTTTGAGGTTCCCAACTTCTAGAAAAAGGTTTCGTTATACAAGGTGAAGCATTTTCAGAAACTAGTTATAACTTGGTACCAGTTAAGTAAGTTTGACTTAGCAAAATAATGTTTGCTCAATAAAATTTGTTTTATTTGAATTCATTAATTACTTTTCAAAAATGCCCCATCCTTTATGAGATTCTCGATATTTTAGTAATTAAGCTGTGATGCAGGTGGTCTCTGCCACTCTGCCAAACTTCTGTGTCACAAATTAAGGAATTCCGTATTACTCTAATACTGAATTCCTTAATTTGCTCTATCTTTATATATTTTTTAAAGTATACGACATTTTTGCTAAGTTCGGCAATCCAAAAACTGTAGTGCCATTTATAGGTAATATAAATTGTGTCATTTTTGCTACGACCAAGGATATTTCAACGGGCAATATAATTAATATAATTATACCCGGTCATGTAAATAACTAAACCTTATAGTTTCAAGCGTAAACACCATTCGAAAAAATTGTAAAAGAAATAACGTTTTTTTAGAGTAGCGAGCCCTGAATCCAGCATCGGTAACCTGTCTAAATAACTGGATCATGTTTATTCCTTGATCTAAACCTCGGAACAAGTGCTAGCCGTTAAGTGAAGGCCGTTACATAAAATCATCAAGGATTGTTTATGTATCCCACGAAATCGACACAAAAAATATATTCCTTTGTGTGTTTGCACCGGATTCACTATCTGAAAATTGGCGCAGTCCCAAGATTATATTATAAAAATGTCAGTGCTGACACTTGGGGCAGATAAGTGCGATTATTAGACTTAGTCCCCTTATTGTCGGATCAGATTTAACAAAAATATGACCCGCCTTTTCTGGCCATAATTAACACACAAATATGACTCACACTCATCTGTAGCATTTAATGGACAGTAAAGAAACCAATAAAACGGTGTTCGGCGTTTAGAACGCATTGATTTACTATTAACAGTTGCGCTTAAAGTTTTTTTGGCAAAACGCTTGGGGTATATTTAGAAGTTTTATCGCATGCAGAGCGCTAAAACTGTTTCCAATGCGCTCTCGGCGGTGATATATTCCCGGTTAATTACATACCTATATGTTGTATTTTTTAGCGGTTGTAAATAATTTCTGCCTGGATTCAAGCCGCACAACATTTACGAGTTGTATTGTAAACTTATAAAACTTTGACGATGAGCTGAATTCAGAATTCGACGGAATTAAACGGAATACATATACATTAAAATATTTTCTAAGTGTGAAGATAGATGACTCCAGTTGTTAATTGACTTCGTTGCATAGATAGGCGAGGCAATTTATTCCTGCAATATGGCGTAAGGCAAATGATCGTTTAATAAGCCTTCTTGTAGCTAACATTTCCTTGCCAAGTAAAAATGTCTTGATTAATAAACCAAATATCTAAACAGTAAACGAGGTATGCATGAAATTGAAGCATCTAATTCATTGATCTAATTCATAATTAGAATTTATAAGTTTGTAGTAACAAATAAATACAGAATTGTGTGAAGAAAATCGTCAAATCCTAAAACACCATAGGTCATAGACAGAAATACATAATACCGGAAAGCCAAGAGCAAGAAATGAGTGACACCAATAAAGAAATCCGGCTATAAAGTTTTCCAGACGGAAAAGAGGCCATAGCAAATGAGCAAAACACACAGTGCACCATAAGATTATTAAACAAGTGATATATACATTATAAAATGTGCAACATTCTATAGGAAACTCTTCCCAGATTCGGGTATTTAATATAAAAAAATAGGTAAATTTTTTTTAACTTCAACCGTTTTATTCTAAATCATCAGTTGTAGTAAAAGTTACAAAGAATTAGGACGCAAACCTGGAGCTTCCCGAGATTCTGACGTTTAGTAGGAAATAAAAGAAGGGCACATGGGGCGCATAGAAACGATATTTAAATTGCGTCCCTCGTTTCTATTTCTTACCAAACGTCAGAATCTCAGGAATGTCCAGGTTTGTGTCGTAATTATTTTGTAGTTTTAGTACAACTGATGATTTGAAATAAAACCGTTTAAGTTACAAAAAATACCTATTTTGATTTTGTACTTTTTAGTTTTTTTTAGTTCCACGTCCACCTCCTGCCTCCATCATGAAACTCTCGTCACCAAGTATAATGTATCGGACTCATGAAAAGCAACACCAAATGAGCACAGTAACCTTAAACAACCCCAATTATAAAGTTTGAGACAAATCATTTCATAAATTCGATAGTCCGCCATTTTGATATTTTAAGATTGATTCAAAAATTGTATTGAGTGACCTTAAACACTGCAAAGTTTCAAGTTTAAGACAAATCGGTTCATAAATAGAATAGTCCACAATTTTGATTTTATTAAGTTTGTTTTATGTTTATGTTTATTAAGTTTCTCTGTTTCATGTTATCATGACACTCCCCCACATCCTCGCGTTCCATCTCCTCTCAAACGTTATCTCCTCGCCCAAGCGGTTCACAATGTTTGGATGTTCCCGAAGTTGCAGTAGCCTCAAAATCTAAAGGCACAGACATTATTCTTCAGGCAAATTACTAGACTCTATATCACACCACCACCAAGTTCTCAAGTGCTATGGTAAAAGCGTGGACAAGAGTTGGCAATTATTTTAAATACACCTGACCGTATTAAGGATCAATGGCATAAAAAGTATACAAAAAGCGTTCAGGTTCACTCCCAGGAAAAAGAAAAAGCTTGCTCAGAAAAAAACATCTATTCAGAAGAAAAAAGCGTCTATTCAGAATAAAAACACAATTCAGAAAAATAGAAGGAAGTGTCTTCGGAAAGTGAGAGCGAACGTCCAGATCAACAGGAAAGTGGTGACTCCGCGGAGGAATTTAGTGAAAATGATTGTGTAGGTGCTGTGAAAATTACTACTGAACTGCTAGATCTAATGAATGGATAGGTACAATGTAAGAATTGTAGGGGTTGGTTATACGAGAGGTGCTTCAACTTTCCAAATTTGTGTTCCAAAATTCCAAAAAATAATAAAAAAACAAAAAATAATATAATTTATCAAAATATATGAAAAAAGAATGTATATGTAATAAGAATGAAATGTTTAAGTTAATTTGTACTTATCTACTGTAGGCGGTCGAACTGACCCGTGCCAGGTGGTCGAACTCACCCCGATTGTAAGGGTGAAACCAGCCATTGTTTAATTTTTGTATTACAATTATTTGTTTAACGTTATTTTTTTCCAATCAAACCAGTGTGTACGATCCCAGAGTGTTTATTTGGGTGTAATTTGTTTCCAATTTAAGTAACATGGGAAAATCGACGATTTTACTCAAACATGAATAGCTGGTAAAAATTTTTATTTAAAAAATCTAATAGCAGTATTTTATAGAGAATTAATTACAACAGACAAAAAAGGTCCTATATACTAAATTCGGGAATTCACTATTTTCAAAGCCATGCTCGTTTAAACATTCTCTTAAATATCGGATTTCATTCAATTAATTTTAAGGAAAGTTATATCTAAAATTTTTTGTACTGTCCGATTGATAATATTTGTAACTGATTTATGATGCTGATATTTAAATTTTGTGATTCGAGAAGTATAAAGTAGAAGGTGACTGATAAAAAAGGGGGAGAGTAGGGGACAAAAACTTCATTTAATTGTTATGATATTTATTTACTTCACCTGTAAATACATCGATTTTCTGTAATGTTTTGAAACTCTTCTGACTTTTCTAGTTTATCTTTTGTTCTTTCATTCGCTTATCTTGAAATTCTCTGAATTTATACTCGAGATAACATTTCGGAGAATTAAAATAATTAAAGATTAAAAACTGTATTGAATCAGATTTAACAGTTGAAAAACAAAAATAATTTATTATGAATAAAAAATTGATTAATTATAACTATTTATCATTCATTTAATAATAATTAAGCGCTAATCGAAGATTTTAATAATTGTTTAACAAAAAATGAAGAACAAACTCCATATTTGTTACAAGTAGTGAAAGACCATCGCCAAAAACATAAAAAATAAATGAAAAAATAAATAAATAAAATTAAAAAAAATATATTTATAAAAACTATTGAAAATTTGTTTAAATTCAAAAAGTTCACTAAAAAAACATATTTTATTTCACATAGAAATAATTGTTACTTTAATGCAAGATAGATTTTTTTCCAACGAAAATTAAAAAATGCTGCAATTTGTTTATGTTGGCTCAAAATTTTTGGAAGCCGTTGTTTTACCCCACTACGCTACGGAAAAATGAAGAAATTCATCTTGCCTCAATAATTTGTAATACCCTCCTGTCTTCCAGCATGAAACATTTTTTTATAGTGTACTTATACGTTTTAAAATAGATATAACTTTCCTTAAAATTAATTGAATGAAATCCGATTTTTAAGAGAATGTTTAAACGAGCATATCATTGAAAATAATGAATTCACGGATTTAGTACCAAGGACCTTTCTTGTAGGAAATTTAATTATCTATAAAATGCTGCCCTCAGAAATTAATATTAAAAAATTTTTTTACTAGCTATTCATGTTTGAGTAAAAACGTCGTCCCATGTTAATTAAATGGGAAACAAACTCGGTTTGCGCCGTTCACAGGTTTGATCTAGGAAGCTGAAATTTTGGGAGAACATTTTTTAGATCCAACGAACTGAATTTTGGACCAGTGGATTAATTTCTTAAGTGTAGAGTGTAATATTTCTTCATCGGACAGATTAATCTAGTTCTTGAATCGTTAGCAGTTACATTACGACTAATTGGTATGATTATGTTAGTAGATCGATAATTTGTACGTTCGAGGATCTTAATTGACCTTAATAAAACAGAAATTTCAGTATTTTGCTACATATTATCCATTCATGTTGATAAATAACGTACAATTTATATCAAATGAAATACATAATTATTAATACTAAATAGTCAAATTATATTAATACTAAAATAATCGTTCCATGCAAGTAAACTATCAATTAGTTACAGTCAACATCAGTTTTGACACAAATAACTTGTTAAATTTATTGAGAGGTACTATGAGATATAATCAATAGCTAGTGATCAGGTTTATAACATTTAATTTAATGCAAGCAGGATGTAATACCGCTATTTTTCTTTTAGAACAAAATAGGAATTAAAAACTAGGAGGTTTGAGCGATGGTTTCGTATTCCGAGAATCGTGACACAGAAAATACCATACCAGTCTGAAATGCCTACATTCTAAACTAGTCCTGAGCAACTAGATTAGATTTTCATTCATTTGGAATTTGCTTGCTCAGTATTGCAACAAAAAATGTCAATTATCGCTATTGCTATATTAATTAATGTGCACTAAATGCCGATAAATTCATAAAAATGCCAAAAATTACCTGAAATTACTTTCCAATTAAATACATTTCAGGTTCTCAGTGAATTTGCGTTATATATATAGTGGAATTTGGTAAGACAAGTCGAGACTTTATTATCAGAAAAGTATCCTAGAAAACCTTTAAAAATTATCTGTCCTAAATATTTATTTATGAATGTACAGATAACAGACTAAATATCACCAGACGATGGTCAGCAGTCAGCACTGTCAGCAGTGTCGAGAGTTAAAGAAGCAGTCTCTGTCGAGTTCATATTGACCCGCGTGAGTCATCCAGCACCTGCATCGGCTTCTCACAACTCGCCCATTACAATCTCTCAAGTGGACTCACCTACTGATTTACAAACAAGGAACAACGACTGCTGCGGTATCTGGTATGATTCAAGACTTAATATGCATTAAAATGAAGGTGAAATTTAACATGTAATATGTAATATTTTATTACGACATATCTATAACACCCACGCAGTCGGATATTACAAAATTTTTATCTCCCGAAAATATACATATATTTATACAAGGTGTTCCTATGTAACTGACAAAAATATCAGGGGTGGCTTTGTAATGTCAAGCACAAAAGTATTGGCATGTCCTAAACGCCATACGTACACCACGTGGGTATTTAAGAAAAAACAAATAAATATTTAGAAAAAACTGAGTTATGACAGACAGCCTTCACAAATTTTTGGGGTTTTAATATTTATTAAAATGTTTTTTTAGGAAAAACGCAGAACGTATTGTTTAATATTGTTTACGAAAGCGAATGTAAAACACTCGAAGTCGGAGCAGGCTTCAGTGCTTAGCGTTTAGTTTCCCAAAAATTTCTGTGTCCAGGGTTCCGGAGTTTTAAAGAAGCTCAATAGGAGCTGTTGACAAAGACAATTGAATATAATAAATTCAACGGAGGTCATTTCGAAAGCACCACTCTTTTAGTTAAACAGATTGCAACTCATTTTATTCATATGATTTTACTACATTTATCGTGCTACGTTACAAAAAAAAAATCGTAACTTGGAAACGAATATATAGATGGACCCTCGTGAAAACTGTTTTTTGAAGACAAAAGCAGAGGAATCAAATGAAGTGAATGTATTTCAATTATATTTTTTAGTTGAAGGGGTGTGGGTACTACCGGTTATAAACTGAGGAACATGTGTTATTTTGGGGTATATTTCTAAAAACAAGCTCGCTAGTTAATTTATTTTGCCTGAAATGGATTCGGCGAATCAATTCAGGTCCGTAGAGCTATTTTAGTTTACGAAGCCAATGAGTTTTCGAGAAAATCTATGAGGCAAAAAGAAAATTCAAAACTTTCTAGTACTAAATAAACGTTTTTCGAATATGAATTTGTTTTAACTTGAATTGTATTATGACGTTTAACCTTTCGATAATATACCGGTATCTGATATTAGCAAAATGTTCAATATTAGGCCACTTTACTCAAAGTACATAGGTACATATCTTGTGAGCTGAGGCGCCTACTGACTTACGACGACATTCGTCATGTACCACCAAAATCTGAGACATCTCCACGATAATTCGAAATAAAATACATACCACCTCGAAAATGTACGTCAAATAACAAGTGTACGAATCAACAAAGAACTATTACTAATAACAGCAGTACAGAACAACCAATTTGCAGTGGAATGTACATTTAAATCAGTTTTCGATGGTAATTCGTAATTCTACTTCAGTTAGCGAATTAGTGGGCTGCTGAGTCAGTCCAAAGGGCATAACTTGGAATTAGTATAGCCATAGATCACGGCCAGGTACGGTAAACGATGTGATCTGTCTATATTTGAGTATTGACGGGCCAAGCCAGTATGGCGGCTTCTACTACTACTATTAATATTGCAACTACTATTGCTACAGAAGAACCAAATAGACTGCCATTCCAGTCATACATGAGGCAGCCCAAACGGCGCGCGTAATAATGATGCAATCGCCATGATAGTCTAGGCAACAAGTGCCATTTTGATGAATTTTACTTAGCCCTAAAATTATGATTTATGTATCATTCGATTCGAAATGATATCTAGAGACTTATTAAATATTTTTAAACTTATTAAAAATTTGAAGTAGGGCCGGTAAAAATTACAAAAATTATAAATAATTCAGTTAATAAAAATGGGGGTTCTCGTTTTTTGCAAATATCTCAAAAAATATTGCAGATATCGGAATTTAAAAAAAGATCCTTAAGGAGCAGGAAATTTCCTGGAATTTTGAACACTTTAACAAGAAATCGGAAACTCAAAATTATATACCTATATAAATCTCCACTTAATATGTAATTTTATTGTTTAAATGAATTCGCCGGCCACCGATGGCTGCATCTCTACAATCAAATAGCAAAGACATGGTGAACAACAAAGAGCAGTTACCGAGGCAATTTCGGAATGCTAATTGGAATGCGAAAAAGGAGAAGCTAACGCGGGCTGAAGTTTGAATTTTGCAAAGGCAGAGGCAAAAATAAAAGTAAACTTTAATCTGAAATCCATTGTAAGACGAACAGTGATAAACTGCGGGTGTAACAAGGAGTTAATCGTAGTTTTGTTGCTTCTTCCCACGAGTCGGCAACTACAAAAGCGAAGATGCCCGTATGAATGTTGTTACGTAGATGGTGTATTTTGTATCTTGACCGATCATTCATCATTAAGAATGCCATCTACTAGCATGCCCGATTCTAATTGATATAATTTATTGACGGAGGATTTTACTACTTGTAAGTAAATATTAAACATTTTCTACCAAAAGTATTTCACAGATTGCGCTGTTTTCCTCAAACGATATAGATATAAATCCAACTTGAGCGTTTTCACATTACACGATAGGGGGCGATCGGGGCTCACAAAATGTCTGGAAACATATGGCACGTTTTCACACTGTCCGGCAACGACATCGTCCACGATACACGACATACCGTGGGATGCAGCGCTCCCCGTTAGCTGTCGGACGACAATCTGTTTATTTACTGTAATATGAATACGTAAACAGTAGTAAAGTACCTACAATTGTGAAAAAAGTGCTTTGCACTATACAAATATGGCATTTAAATACGATGTATGTTTGAGCAGGTTCATTTTGTAATATTCACATAATATGTCGGATGTCGTTACTGTCCGACGACAACGATATCGTATCGTGCAATGTGAAAACGCTGTTGGGCTTGCAGCGTTTTCACATTGCAATTTATAGGTCGAATCAAGAATACAAGAATAATAAAAAATATATAATGGGGTATAACTTTTACTAAACATTGCTTTAATGCCTACAGAACAGGGTGTACAAGAGAATATTTTTATTTAAAAAATCGTCAGTAAATATTTAGTTAAGAATTTTGTAAATAAAAATATTTTGTTGTACACCCTGTAGGTTATGTAGGTATTAAAGCAATATTTAGTAAAAGTTTATACCCCATTGTATACGAGTATAGACTATAGGATTTTTCCAGTCAGAAGGTATTTTAACGGGGATCATGTCGTGATATCCAATTGTCCCGACGTCCACCCGCTACGACATCCAAGTGACGCCAGATCCAATATCTATGTTACATTCCGAACGTTGCGAACATCTATATTTCAATTCACCACAATCCCTAGGAGTTTGACACACAGTTACTTGTCATGAGGGGTATTGGGCCCCCCTCTAAAATTGAAATGCCAGAAAAACGATTTCAATTTTTTTTCAAATTTCAAAATTTTCCCCTGCTGCGCTATTAGGGTCTCGCGCGGCAGATCTAATATCCCCGAAGCGATGTTTTGCCTTTTTTTTTAAATTTTATTAAGGATGTTTCTATATTATTAAAAGTTATCGGTTAATTCGAATTTCAACTTATCTCTCTGCTTTATAGAAGTTATTATTTGTTCCCTCTGTAATGCAAGGTTGTCTTTTTCTATTGTAACTCTTTATTTTATTATTCTTGTACATTTTTTAATATAGCCGCGTAATATATTCCTAAAATTTAAGTAGGTATGAGCTGTCAATATCTTTGATATTAAATACTTCCATCCATGGTTCGCGTGATAGCATATAATCGTTTTCCAAAATTTGTAATGTTTTTCTAATAGTTTTTTGTGGGGTACTTTTATTAAGTTGCTTGTACTGTGAATTGAGAGTCCTATATGTTTCAAATATTACTGGATTAAAGTCTGCTTTTCTTTCATTACAATTATAAAATATATACTGATATTAATGATATTCTGTTTAAAATTGTATCAAGTATATGGATTTGCATTAGATATTATTAACTTAGGCCTGCGACAGCAATATATAACAATATACTATGTACAATAATAAATAATTATCACTGTGTACTGCGCACGGGTGGTCCACAAACATCTACCTTGTACCTAAAATTCTCGTTTTAATTCGTTTTAATTGTAATAAAGCATCTATCACTTTCAGCACTAAAATTATTTGGAAAACCAAAATTATGTTATTTCTTAGAATAAAGATGGTGGAATACGGGACCTATCAGGTGGAGTGACCACCTCACAGCGCTCTCGTGGGTTCCTTTTCCAATAATTAATTTGAAGCAGATAATTTTGTTGGAACATTATCAATTCAGAAGTTTATCTACACATCACCAACTTTTCCCGCTCGTATATTTTCAACAAGCACTGAATGAATCATAAAAGTTTCCACAACAGAAAACTATTCGAACATTTTTATTCATGAATGAAACGTAATCCGCGGATCGACCTTCTCGTTGGCAGCATGCTTCTATTGCTTTCTTTCCGTTTCCCTAATACACTTCCTACCACTTTCAAGTTTAAGAACTCGTTTTGGCATTCCTTTATTTGGCGTATAAACTTACGCTGTGGCTCTGAGGCAATGTTCGATTCGTGATTTGGGTTAATCATTTCAATTTAGGTAATGCATATACAAATTATACAATACACTCTTATTTGCAGAGACCTACGACCTACGAAAATTGTTTGATAAAATATTGTCGTATGATTCATTAATTTATATTTTTATATGGCGGGCTAAGAAGAAGTAGGTCAGGAATTTTTATTAGTATATACGTTTAGAGAGGCGGTTTTTCATATAAATATGTATCTCTACAATTATGTATCATAAAGTTTATCTATGCAGGACGTTGCGTATTACGTGCAATTATGTAATTTTGGTGTATAATACCAATCGTAAAGAGATCATCGAACATGTAGTGTTGCATGAGGCCATAGCACAAGTTTAGTAATAATCGCGGTAATATAAGGTAATATCCGGTAATATAAGGTAAAATAAAATTGAAAATGCAACAGAAAATATGTGATTGCTTTTTTTGATATATTATCTTTACGCTTTTGCGACTATATCATATATTTTAAACCCCTGCTCACTGAACATAAATAACCTAGCAAGTCCAGCTAAGCTCATATAGAACAATAATAAGGATGAAATCTACAGTACGTCTCTTAAATATAAGAAATATAAAAAATCAGGACGCATAGTCTTTGCATCATGTTAGATTTTAGATAAATAACACTCCAAGCGCATCGCATGTTAAATATAGAGAATTCCGAATCTGAAAGCAAAAGTCCATAGCAGTGGGTACCGAACATATCCAGTACCAGCACGTCGCGTCGTCGTGAAGACGTTATTCACAGACGGATGGAAGATCACGGAGACATTGCTATAATTTATAACCTCGCGGCCGCCGTTGTCAATCGGTGTCGTGCGACGAGATTGATTACATACCGATAATACCGATCAACGGAATCAAGGTACGGTGATCTGCAGAGACACTGGCTATCGAGAAGCAAATCATATCTACCTAGACTCAGTACCTGATACTTACAAAATTACATAAAGGCCAGGCGTCAAGGAGTAAACCCAAACCCCAATAAGGATATCATTATTACAAATCTGGAAATTATTTTAATCGCTTTTTATGTACCCCTTAAATAAATACTTCATTTTATCCCTCAACCATCAGGTATGCGTTAGACGCCATATTGGACGAATGGCGCCGAATATCACTGTTTCGCTAATATCTTCTAAAATACCAACATTTTAGGGAAAAGATTTAATACCAATATTGTTCCCCATGAAAATATCTACAAATAAGGTATATATGCGTAGGTATATGTTTACTATACGTATATACGTATATTCATATTTATGTGCTTTCCTGCAACCAATACTTTCGGTGTGATAGCAAGAATTATAATCTTTTTGGAATAATATTTGTATTATTTAATTCAATATTTTTTCATTGTGGTTTTCATTTCCATGAAAACCCGTTTCGACTAATCCACTTGCTCATTTCGTGGAAATGGAACTTTCACCATTTGGAAATTTAACAATCATTGCATACAGTCAGTTTGGTGTACAGAAACCAAGGAGGGCAGGTAAGTCTCTCCCCTGGGCGTATATCGGAAGCCGGACCCTCGCTGGAGAGAATTTTGTATCATGAAGTATCAGGAGTGGAAAGAGATGAAACGTTCTTGTATCGCCTTACGCCTTAAAACAGTTCCTCGATGCGTACGAGATCAGCATAATAGTGGAGTGTTGCCTTTTTGTGCTGTTGCTTCGAAAATCACCAAAATCACGAAGTTATTCGAGCTTCTTATACTTTTCCAAATAATTTTCTTGATGAAGAACTCGAATGAAGAACTTCTATGCCCCAGAATTCAATCCAATTAAACAATTAAAAATTGGAGAAAACAATTCAACAAAAGTAGATTTTTGTGGTTTCCTAATTCCTGACTCATCGAACAGTGACAATGTTACATATTGTCACTGTGCATATACAATTTTGTTCTGTACATATTTCCTTTGAACTTTTTTCGATAGCACTTACCACGACGGCGCTATGTTTAAAAAGCGTCGCGACGCAGTGTTTTCATTCCCCACCCCTCGATCGGAAAACCCCCGAGGTCGCAAACTTAGGTGTACTGTCAGGGGACCTATGTCTACCATCCCACCAAAACCCCCGTTTTTGTACCCGTAGCTTAGACTAATAATACCCTATGCAATATTATGTATACGTGCCCGTTCTTTTTTGTTTCTCGTTATTCTTGTTCCTTCGTTACATGTTACTCCTCTTTTCTTCAGATTTTCCACGATCACGCTGTTCCATGTTTTTCGTGGTTTCCGTCTGTTTATTCTATGTTGTTCTTGTTAGCAACAACTTTTTTGTCTGTCTTTCTTCTTTTATGTCCAAACCACCTTAATTGTTGTTTCTCTATACTTGCCAAAATTGGTTGCACTTTTAGGTCTTGTAATTCTTTTCACTGCTCAAGTATTCCATTTCAAGGGCTTGTATTTTCCTCTTAGGGCTTATATATTTTGATCTGGTTATTTAGGATCGAAGCTTTCACATCCATATGCTAGTATGTTGATATATGATGTTGGTTTGAACGATGTATTAAACACTATAATTTTTGTTTTCTCCGTAATTTCCTTTCTTCTTATAAATACGTTATTTAGTACATAATACACAATATGACTGTCGTATTTTCTATTCTACTCTTTATTCGTGTCTTCTTTTCCGCCTTTATGTTTACGCCTTTATGCTTACTCCTAAATACTTGAATGTTTCTATTTGTCCTGTTTGTATCCCACTGTTTAGATTTTTATTTTTGGAACGATTGTCAACACTTTTGTCTTACTAATCTTAGTTATGTTCAGATTTCTCTTTTTAGTATTTTATTCCAAATATTTAAGTTTATTTCTACGTCTTTTTCTTTTTTTGCTTATAATATAAACAAGCAATCAGCAAGTAGGTAATCAGCGAAGGCAGCGAAGGAAATCATATATTCTATAATTTTGTTAGAATACGTTTAATTTTTTACGAAAATCCTAACTAATATTATAAGGGCGAATGTCAGTTTGTTTGTTTGTTACGCTGTCACGCCTTAATTACTTAACCGATCATCATGAAATTTTGTACACATATTGCCAGGGCCAAGGGTACAAAAAAGGAGACACGGTACTTTTTATCCTGAAAAAATGTTAGGTTTCTGTGGGATTATCAAACAAAAACTACAGGACGTATGCACTGGAATCATTGGACGTAAGACTGACTGAGCGTCTATAAATTTCAAATCCTCACACGAATGAAATTTGGCACACAGATAGTTTATTACCTGGATTAACATATAGGATACTTTTTATCGCTATATATCGCTAATAATGTACCTTTACCTTTGAATACCTTTGAGACCTATAATAGTTGCTAATATGCATATTATGTAGAATTTTATGCGAAATATAAGCATATGTATTTTTTATTTTAGCTTATATTCTGTCTTTATCTTTACCGTTTACTATTTACTCTTAAAAAATTGCCCTACTTGTCATATTTAGGCTGTTTAAAAAAATCTGAATTAGAATCAGATTGGTCGCGGTTCATGCAATTGATTAGATCCATATTTATTAATTCGTGTTTAGTAGACTTTGCGTTGACTTTCAGAGCCAGAAAACGTATATTTCATAAGACTTTAATTTTTATTACGTTAGTTATTTTATTGTACAATTCATACCTTATTTATTGTAGACTGAAGAGGTTGGTAATTAACCGCTGGAGGTAGCAACAAATAAGTGCCAACGTGATTTATATACCAGCCGGGAAAAAAGACTTTCGTTACGAGCATTAATTTTATGATTTATATCATAATTTCATAATTGTTCGTATGTGTATAAGATGTATACAATGGTTAACAGTTTATTACCACTTACTCGTAAAGAGGAAATTGTTTTATTAATTATTAATTGGAGAATACGGATTTACCTACACCTTCCGCGAAATTTATGACTAATTAACCGTTGAAAATATTTTTTAAAGGCGCTTTTATACAAGACTAAAAATTGCTTTATGAAGTGGTTAATATGGTACAGTCCGTTAGAAAAGTAACTGATAAATTCAATTTCTTATAAGACTGACGTTTCTATCTAAAATCCTCAGACACGTCGCTTTTTATTTTTAATTCCGCTTATTCCGCTCTAGGTGTTCCGGATGTGACGTCATTGATATATTTTTTAATGGCAACAATATATTTTGCCGGCAGATTCTTGTAGACGAATTCTTTGTAGAGTTCGGCAATATAGCACACTTTATATATTATTGATTTTGTGAAACAGAGGTTTAAATGGATTAATAAAAAAATAATCATGACAACTATATGAGTAAACAAAAATACCATACTGCTGTATTAAAAATAACAATTGGAAGCTTGAAACAAAACGCTAAGGTGACAGTAAATAATGTTGTCGCTGTTCACAAATCAATTCTAAAATCCTAAACTTTTAGAGTACCTACGAGTATACCTTAGTAGCAACATTTTAAGTATATTTTCAAAAAAAAAAAACTAAGCAAAAAAATATATATATTTGTATAGGTACGTAAATATGTAGTTTGTTTGTAATATGTAAATGGGTTCGCTTTTAATAAAGTATTGTAGTTAAGTGTATCAAAATAATCATAATTTAATTCAAGAGCAATTTATTATTTACATACCTGCCACCGATAATTAATGAAACTGGATTATCGGTGGTATGTATGTATGAAGAGTATCGGAGTATGTATGTATGTTTATTTTTGTAAAAAAGCGTTTTCTAAAAATGGTTCTCTTGTTCGGGGAATTATCGTAGAGCCAACGAATTAAAGGCTTAAATTCTTCATTATATCTTGTACTACGCTATGCAAATAAATAAAAGTTTGTTTTTTAAATTTTCATTGTTCAAAATAGCACCTAAAAATAGTGCCAATTTTGAAGTTAATTTTTTCCATTGTAATATTTTACAATTTAATATTTATTGAAACCGGACTAGTGACAATCAATAGTCGCCATTTATTATGTATTTATAAAAAATATCCTACGACCACCTGGATCTATTTTTTTTTCTAAATATTCTTTAAAAAAATAATAATTGGTCTTACGAGTGTAAGTTCGTTATTAATATTACAATAACATAGTGTTTCATTTGCATATCAATGAACTGTATATTTTTACATAAATACGTTAAATTTAATAAGCTTTTAACTGAAAATATTAAATAAAAATTTAAACAAACAGTTTTGTGAAATAGAACTGATATATTTTATTTACGTTACAATCGATACGGATGTTCTAGTAGACATTTTACAAGTTGTTGTGTCTGGAATAACTATCGACTGCTCTTGTGTAATAAAAACCTTGCACCCAAATCCTTAATATCGCTTGCATGGGCCAATATTTGTTACTCTTGAATTGATGTCCTTCAGCTACGAGTAATAACATTTCAACTTTATTTGAAAAAGATAAAATGATAATGAAATTAGAGAACATAATAGTATATGACTAATATCTAATATTTTACGAGATATTTGGTATAAGTGAAACGAATAGTCGAAACGAATAACATCGTTTGAAATAAGTAAATAGTAAATAAATTAATAGCAAAAAAAAACATTTTTCAAAACAAGCTTTCATTTAATTGCTCTAAAAAGAAGAAAATAAACTTTAAATAAAATTAAACCCATCAATTTATTACATTACACAATTTATATGATATAAAAGCTTGTCGGGAGATTTACCTTTTTTATAAAAAAAACATTATTTTTCTTAGAATTACTTATGTCAATATCAAGTTACATAATGTATTACTGTTTATCTACACAGTTATATCTCGCGACAAGTTTTTATATCATATAAATTGTGTAATGTAATAAATTGATGAGTTCAATTAATTTTTTTTAATTAAAACTTATTACAAACATTTAAATAAAAGCCTGTTTTAAAAAAATGTTTTTTTTTACTATTAATTTATTTTTTATTTTTTAGTTAGTTTCTAAGTCGTACTTTTAAAATTCAGTTGCAAGATTTGACCTGAACAATTCGACCCCAAAATCGTAATCAGGGAGTCCAAAAACCCCGGGATTACAATTTAAGACGGATTGGAGCAACTAAGTTTTTGATCGCCATCTTATATCAGCCATCATGAAAAATTTGTATCCACTGCAGCTGACCCTTGTCGATCCCTACAACATTTGTTCGAGCACCACCAAACTATCCCTAACCTTTGCCGAATTATAATTCTTTAAACTTGGTAGGTATAACGGCCATCTTGTTTTCCGCCACTTTGCCCATTGTTTCCTCTTGAACCCTTTATGCACCCCATGAAAAAACATAATCCACTATCTTTGGGAGTCCGCCATATTGGATTTAGAATGACGTCATCTTATTTTCGTATTCTGCTAAGCAAACCCTTTCCTTTGATACCCATAGCACGGAAGTGCATAAAAAATAACTAATATGCCATCTTTGGGAGTCCGCCATATTGATTTAGGGTAACATCATTTTATTTTCCTATTCTTCTCTTAGCAAACCGTTTCATTTGATACCCATATCATGGAAGTGTATAAGAAATAGTCCGCCATCTTTGGGAGTCCGCCATATTGGATTTATAGCGACGTAATTTTATTTTTGTATTCTTCTCAGTAAACCTTTTCATTTGATACCCATGTCATGGAATTAGAAGTGCATAAAAAATAACTAGTCCGCCATCTTGGGCGGTCCGCCATATTGGATTTATCCGTCCGTCACTCCATTCGACGGACATGCTTCTTTATACAGGGTCGATTTTAATGATTGTATCAGTGCGAGATCAATAATTTTTGAGATGCGTGGTTAATAGCGACTAATTGCCTCCAGTCCTCGTCTCCAGTAATTACCCATTTTTTATTTATGGATTTCTACTTCTTGCGAAGTAGGTAACTATTAGACAAAACTAAGAAAACTAACAACATTTTTGAACGACAAATGAACAACACAAACATGACAGGGAAAAAGTATTGATCCCTATTTGAAATCATTAGTGGCAATGCCACGACAGCAGTGCTGCCACACTCATGCCAAGATTTCTCGGTAACTGGCCAATTAAAATTTGCTTACCTAACACTGCTTGATGTAATAATAATTACATTAACTGATATGCATATTCGCAGCCTACATTGTATCTCGTTTTCTGGCAACGAGTAACGGTAACTATAATAATTAATACCATTACTCATTTTAAAAGCTGTACAAAACAAATTATTGTCGATATATTTTGCCTATTCATTTTACCGGTAATGTGCAGCTTTCTAAGAATTCGCAAAATCTACAAATATTTATGTATTTCAGTAATAACTTTGTAAAATAACCGATTATCTTTGAAATATGTACATTTACAATTTCACACCAGGAACGAACGAAGTCAATAGGTATTTGTTTATTAAAATATTGGAAAATGGTAACAGTTGTAAAACGGTAGGTAAGTTTACAAAGCACGATCGCCGTTCGATATTTATTGTATATCATCGCACTGTACATAAAGATGTGTATACATCTATACTCTATCCAACGAGAGAATGGACTTGCTTTGCGCATCGGCGACTAAAGAGGAGGGGCTCTGTAACGAGCTACGCAGGACCGTCATTCGATGAAATAAATTCGTAAGTAGGTGAAATAAATTTTATTCACAAACTGTGAATAGGTAGGCAGTAGTAGGTACTTTATATAATTAGGTACCAGGTAGGTATCGGACCCAGGCGCCGGCCCTGGCTACCTGCTGAGCCAATTAAGACGTTGAAGGCGTTGAACAAATGTTCTAAGGGGCGGAGATCTGACCAAAACAGACGAATTTTCGCTCGAGTGCAAGTCCATTCTCTCGTTGGATACAGTATAATAGATCACGAATGCGTACGAGCCGGATGCCTTGTTTACATCCTGCAAAGCTGCAAACGAAGTAGGCCGAGGAAATAAACGAGGCAGGTCCATGCATCGAACCAAATTCTCTAACTACCGGCTCCTGACGATGGCGTTCGAAGTGCTTCGACCGTCCGACGAACGAGGCCCGTACGAAAATAGACATTTTCAATATTCAATCGCTCATATTTTTTTTGAGTACTACCCAAAATTTTCGTAAAGAGATTCTGATGCGCTAAACATTTCTGAACAAGATGGTTTTTATCCCATATCTTCCTACTCCAAAAATATTTTTTAATGAGCTACGACGTTCTAGCCTCTCCACTATATGTTTTCCATTTATGCCATTTCATGTTTTCTTTTTAAATGTAATCTTAATTCTGAAGTTACCTTAAAAGATAGTCGGCATTTGTGGCATTTGAACAGAGTGACATTATACCTACTCGTATTGCACAATAATATGTCTTTCTAATTTACGGTCATTTTTTTGGTGTTTATTAAGATTGCTTTGATTTAAAAACACCATTTCGCATTTAAAACAATATACAATTATTATATATAAAATACATAAACATAACCTAAACGTACAAAGAAAACAGGAG
Source organism: Tetropium fuscum (assembly GCA_964058915.1). NCBI lineage: Eukaryota > Metazoa > Arthropoda > Insecta > Coleoptera > Cerambycidae > Tetropium > Tetropium fuscum. Next base: position 29,920 of record CAXKVY010003643.1, on the reverse strand, counting down.
AACGAACTGTTGACTGTTGGATATTTAAATGATCGAAGCTGCCGACAACGAAGAAAATTAACTATAACAACTGGCTAAAGTATCCTGGAAAGGAGAGATGCCATAACATTGCATAAATCACGAATAGACATTCAGACAAGTTTGACGCATGCGCAATCGAGGGATCGTATTCCTATGTTTAGCCGCTCCTCCGACGAACAGACCCAGGCTGTTTGCCGCGCGTCAGTTACACGTCCATATAAAAAGCGTTCGCTCGCACTGCCTTGTACGCGTTCGTGCTGATGTATACGCACCTTAAGAATTAAGTACCATTACTACGACAGTCACTTAAAAATCAGTAACTTTCCGAATCTCGGCAATAATTTTAAAACATTACTGCTGGCAGTACCTACGCCTATTAACTGTACCTCACTCCTAAAAAAACGATCTCCATATTATAATACATATTGATAGCTAATGAAATGACCTATCAGATTTAGAGTGATAAGTTTTTTAACTCAGGTTCACAAGTAATCGAAAACATGAGATAATGTCACGTTCCTAATGCTACGAATCGAATGGATATCCCAGAACCGGTAATTACCTTAGCGTAAATCAATTAACCGTTTAATTAAATAATTAATTAGCATTATCAAAACAAAAGGTCGTGTGAATTAATCTGAACCTACACGGTTATAACACCTTCGAAGTAGTATAAATATAACAATAAACAAATATTTACTCAACACCTGACTTCTTGCTTGTATACATGAAGTTTTCAGATAAAGTTTATGACTAATTATTGTACCTGCTCGCTGCGGTTTTAATTCTTCGAAGAGACGAATCATCATAACAATATAGTGATAGCGTCACCAGGGCCGGACCGGCATCGGCATTACAGCCTGGGAACCTGGGATACGGACTGATCCAAATAATTGTAGCAAATATATAAATCTTTTTTTTTAACCTCCCAGCAAATTAACATATTTTGCTTTGCTGTTGTATAACTTTCCTATCTGTGATAAATTAATTAGGTACTAGGTACTATGTGTATGATTTATCATAACATTTTACCATGTCTATTTTTTTTAATGAGGTATGAATTTTGATTGGGGACCTAAATATATATGCATTTTATAAATCTTATGCTTTTTATTTATTTTTTTATTTTAGCAGTAATATTTATATCAATACAACTGTTACTTTTGTAAACCTAAAATTGTAAAACAATAATTTTTAAGAATATTTATAATAAGAGGTACGAAAAAACACATCAATCATGTGGTTTTTCAGTATGTGACTCTATATTACATTTTAAATTGTTATATTTTGATATTTATATAAAAGATAATAAAGACTGAAACAAATAAATGTAGATTTTCATTTAAAAAAATATACAAAATCGTTTAAATTAACAAAATAATAGCATTTTTAAAGCTGATTTTAAAAAATCCAAAAATCAATTAAGCATTGTGTGTTGAGTAACCAACATTTTTTTTAAAATACTATAGATGTTATCTGATATAACTTGAGTTTAAAACATAAAATATCGGACTCTTGCCTACAGGCAAAACTTACGCAAACCATGTATAATAGGGAACCTGCCTAACATTTTAAAAACAAAGATCATACTAAAAACCATAGCGAAACGTTATAATACGTGTACTTCACAAAAAACAAGATTTCCAAGTCCGCGCGATCAGAATAAAGGATCTAAACAGCGATATAATATTGAAGCGGTCCGAAACGAGCTGTGACGTCCGTTCAACCTACAATATTCGGTAGTAGTTCAGTCAATGAATGGCCCAAAAAGGGGTGGGTCTGTGCGTGAGCAGCGGCTTCCCAAGATATTCTTGAAATTAATGGCTCAGAAGAAGATCGACCACTATCAAACTTTGTTGCCAGACGAAAAATGGTGCTAAATGTTTCTAATTGTCATTCCTCGTCAAAAGCAATAATTGTTGATAACAGTCCCCTTCCAATGGCAAAGGGAAAACAAAAGAAGACAACTTCTCGAAAGTCATTAAAATCTACAATTTTAACGGAATCACCCAAAATGAATTGGCCTCAAAATCCCCGAAAAATATCAAAGGAGTCAAGAGAGCAATAGTTGTCGAAGGTAAAAATAACGAAATATTCAAAACTCAAAGAATTCCAATGTCATTGCTGATGACGGAACTGATGCAGATGATATAAGTTGCATCGTCTCTGGGTGAAAGTTACATGGACAGGTATAATTGTCATGGGTGTCCCTTCTTATATATAGGCAACCCCTAGTCCCATCTTGAGGTATATTTCTTATTGGTATATTTCAGAGGCACATTTCCTTCGTTATTGGAGTCATGAAATTAAATTTATTGGAAATATTTTAATAGAATCGTGTTAATAAGTGTTTCTGGAATATTAAAAATCTGATCATTTCTTGATTATGCTGAAGCTATGTCGCAGCTACTTGTTCTTAACCGTTTCATCGCATTGTACACTATGAAGAATTCTTTTCAAATACGTTGCTGTTTTTTCCATTTCCATGCGTCAGTAGGTAGGTATATATTTTCAAGGAAGTAGCCCAAGTCCGTCGGTTGGTGTAAAGAATGGTACTCCAGCTACACGATCATATCGAAGCCAACAAATAAGGTAAGGATATTGGCGCGCAAGCTGTTAATTTGAAAACACTGCCTTTGGCAGCCATCTTGGTTACATGGCGTCGCCGAAAGCAGGTATTTGTGCATGATGTGATTGTTTTAGATGTCCAAATAATCTACACCTTGTCAAATTTAAAAACTTTCCGAGTTAATTACTGGTAAGGCTTTTTCATATAACAAATTTATGTGTGATTTGAGACGTTGCTGACGGATCAGCTATTATTATTCTGAAACTTACAAAGAAACATTACTACATTTCCGTAACATCTCCCGATACATAAGATACTTGAAATGAGAGGTAGGTAATGGTAGATGATCATTCCTCATCTCCCTTGAGCGTTTTCTTGTACGTATTTTGTATTTTCGGTGTTACTCCTTAATGTTTCTTAAAATTTTCCTTAAAACTTTGCTAACTCAGCTTGTTTAATTCCTCAAGATCATTAATATGTGAGATATAAGATACAACGAAAATATATGAACTATCATTTTCCAGACTAATTTTGAAATTAAAAAATTAAAAATACAATCTATGATCGGGGCCAATTTTCCCGGTCCGGTTCAGCGCTTGTGCTGGGGCTTATCATTAGATAACCGTGTTGTGTTTACATACCTACAAAAATGCGTGACATGACAGGGAGGTCTGGAATTATCTCATTTAAATTTAATTCTAATTAAATTCAAATACCCACATACCTACACATTTAATGATAACTTCCATTTCAGAGGAGTAACGACAATAATCTCGATTGACCCTGAGTGGGTTATTATCTTTATTTATAACATATTTTAAATATTGCAAATGCAGCGAAAATTAGTGGTAATTTATAAATAGTGCAACATTCTTATAGCATGCGAAGAGGCAGATTCGGGTATTAATGTAAAAAACAAAGGATGTAGCATTTGTTGGCGTTTATGAATCGACTCCACTGTTTTATATTTATTATTTTCTTAAAATTTCGAAAAATGGTGGATACATTTTCGATAAAAAAATTATTTTGGAAAAAAAATTAAACGCCATTTATTTCCCTATCTCAGTTTTAAATTGATTTAAAATGATCAATGACCCTAAAAAATCGTGTTTGGGGTCAACTCGACTAAACTGGAAGTAATATTACATTAAAAAACAAATTCTTCTGTGAAAATATTTAAACACGAAGCAACAACCTTACGTCGCGTCGCGTCGGCTGAAGTCCATGGGATTTTGTGTGTTATGTGTTAAATGGCACTGAATGGAACCAATTAACCAGGCTATTTAATTAAATGATTGGTATAATTGGATCTGTTATGCACTCATCTGAAGATGCTGGATATTTTGGTAATGTAGGCATTTCTCTAAGTTTCTATAAGCTTGTTGCCATGCTTTTCTTAGTCTGCCTCTCAGTATCCATAGAGAATTCGAACGGATTAATTTTTCAGGAGGTAGTCTTCCTACTTAATTCGGTGGCCTGTTACAACGCTGTTACTTAGTTACTTATACTCGTGTTTTCACTTTAATTATGAAGAATGAGAAGTATAGTGGAGTAAAATCACGGTCGAAAGACGCTTATTTTTCGACTTTTTTTTGTATAACCAGATTAGATCTATATATCATTACATATGTTTCTGGGCATCTAAAATCGAGTTCTGCGACTTCGCTAGGGCGTCCAGATTTTTCTTATATTGAAAAAACGTCAAGATTCGCGGTAATTTGAAAACTCATCTCATTGACACGTCATATAACACGCTTTATCTCCAAAACCACTCTAGTTATCGGAACGTTTTTTTTATTTTGATGTGCTGTTCTTTACCGAAATCAGAAAATTTTATTCTTTCTGAAATGAAAGTAAACAAAATTACATACAAAACGCACTGTTGAAAATTAATTTGTGTCATCCTACCCCATTTCTACAGGACTTTGAAGTTTGAGGAAATTTTATAACAAATCTTAAAATGCAGGATTTTGCTCCTATTTATATTTATGTGATCGTTTATGGTGCCCATTACATATTTTTATTACGATATATATATGCAGTTATATACCAGTACCGAAAGCCCTCAGGAGAACTTTTGGTAGGCGAAAACCTTAGAAATTTCGGCATTTTTTCAGTTTTTTGAATACAGCTCATGAACGACATCGAAATCAGAAAATTTTATTCTTTCCGAAATGAAAGTAAACAAAATTACATACAAAACGCACTGTTGAAAATTAATTTGTGTCATCCTACCCCATTTCTACAGGACTTTGAAGTTTGAGGAAATTTTATAACAAATCTTAAAATGCAGGATTTTGCTCATATTTATATTTATGTGATCGTTTATGGTGCCCATTACATATTTTTATGACGATATATATATGCAGTTATATACCAGTGCAGTTTTTGCAGACTGTGGTGCAATTTAGCCCAGATTTTCTGCAGGTGCACGCATTGGTGCACCCTTTCTTGCAGCTACAGAACACTAGTTTTATCAAGGAATGTGGTGTCGGTTCCTTTTTCATTTGATTGGGGGCGAGACCAAGGCTGTCTCGTTTCCACCTCCCATTCTAGTGAGTCTAAGTTGTTCCCAAGCCAGCACTGGACTAAAGCTGTGATGGTCATCTGCGTCAAGTGCTGGTGACAATCTTGGTAAGCTGAACCTGGCCTTAGCGGACATCTTGACGAAGAGGTGGTATTTCAGCTGATCAATTTTTTTAATTGGTGGTGGCTGTAGTGCCGTAGAGAGCCATCAGAATCTTCTCCCCTGCTCTGCTGATTTAGGCTGCTGAGGCAGAAACCTCGTAGAACACAGAAAGGGTTTGTCAATGAGAGCACATAGCTTTGTTTTACCATGGCCAAACGGAGACGACGTTGTGTCACAGCCAGAAAATGAATGAGCAAAGAGAAGGTAGCAAGAGTCTAGGAGATACCGATACGATGAAAATCTTTGCCACTCTTTCCTGATTTGACAAGGTATACATAGTTTTTGGTGAACTTAGGAAGCCCTGACAGCATAACGAGTACACCAACATCTTCAACGAGTACATCAACAAAACAAATAATAGTTATAATAATAGGATAAAATAAGTAATGCACTAAATAATATAATATAATATAAATAAAAAATAGTAATAATAATAATAAAATAGTAACGAAAATGTGCCAAAACCTGCATTTTAAGATTTGTTATAAAATTTCGTCAAACTTCAAAGTCCTGGAGGAATGGTGGTAGAGTGCATTCATTTTGTAGGTAACTCTATATAGTTTCATTTCGGTAAGAATAAAATTTTCTGATTACGGTGTCGTTTATGGGCTATATTCAAAAAACTGAAAAAAGCACCCAAATTTCGAGGTGTTTCGCCTACCAAAAGTTCTCCCCAAGGCTTTCGAAGTCGCAAAGTTAATTTCATGTTCCTCTTACTATACAAAACAATCCCAAAAAAACATTTACCCTAATTAATGTAAGCTGAAATGTATCTATATGTTGGCGTATAGGTCTGATCTGGTGATACCTACCACAGCATAAACACAAACCAGCAGGTTATCTCCCACCACTTTCATGCCCACGCGCATCCTTCCATTTGGGTATAGTCGTTGATTGAAGGGTATAGTTTAGTACAGAGACCGCCTCTGATATAGCCACCCCGTTTTACGGTACCATAGGTATAAGTTTAAAGTAGGCTATATATTTCTCTGAATACCTATCTTCTATACGGAAATGGCGAATTTACGTCATCGGTTCATATTTACACAGCCCTATATGCAAATTGGTGGGAGATAACCTGCTGGTTTGTGTTTATGCTGTGGTTATACCTCCATAAAACTCAATATCTGTAGCCGGTTTTTGTTGCGCTAACTGTCAGTCATAATATTTTAAACGTCAGAAATTTAACTGGATAGGGCTGGAACCTTTGATGTAAGTATAAGACTCTTCCGACTTTCGCAGCAAGTATAATAAATTATCCAGCCACCATTCCTTTATTTTTGTCGTATCTGGCCTGTTTCAAACTCCCTATGATATTTCAATACACATATAGCTCGCTTTAATCTTCGGCCTGTGATTTTCAATGATCTTCTCGGAAGTATAAATAATGCCTAAGCGCCCTGCCAATTGCTACTACTTGGCAGGCTCTCGAGGTTTCTTTCCAATGCGATACAAAAAAAACCCGCTCGATGCGACTTCCAATATTTTTAGAAGGATAAGGCTACGTTTATTTTCTACTTACAACTATCAATCATTTACGTGGAAGAATTAAATGGAATTTGATTCTTCCAGTTGGGTCACAGTTTTTCTTTAAGCCGATTTGTACCACATATAGGCGCAGGCGCAGATGTCTTTATTTTTAAATAGACGTTTTTATGAATAAACCGTACACATTATTATTTCAATAACCACACCCTTTAAATCAAGAGATAGAAGGATATGAAACCTGACAATAATAATTTGGCTCGTTGCACCCGACGCTCGTGATGTCACCAGCGCCGATCGTATACGCCGATGGACTCTAATACGCAGATAAGGAGAAAAGGAAATAATATTGTTTTGATTGGTCGATTTGTATTTCTCAAAATCTAGCAGGTTATTTGTGGGCACTCGACAAAAATTTTTTGTTTCATAATTGAATATCTTTTAAGAAAATTGTTGTAAAAAGAATGTATAGATAATTTTGATATTACTAACAATATTTCCTTGGCACCTCGTACAGAACAAATTGTTAAATTAAAATGCCACGTAGTAAATACTGACGCTATACTGTTAGCGCAGAAAATAGACATAGTAAGACTTGTCAATGCAAACGCAATGGCGAAAACTGTAAATTTTTCCAAATTGAAATTCTAAAATTAATTTCAAAATTTTAACCAAATATTAAATATTAACGATAGCAACCAAGATAATTTTAAAAACAATAACTTTGAGCGTGAACAAATTATTTTAGACCAATTAAGATAAGAACACCTTAATTATGAAGAAAAAGATTTAATAACAGAATTATGTCTTAAAATTTCGGACATATTTTATTTAGAAAGTGATAAATTATCGTTTACAAACGAAATTAAACACGTAATAGACACCAACAGTGCTAAACCTGCCTAAACAAAATCTTATCGATATCCACAAATTCACAAAGAGTTAAAAAGACAAGTCTCTAAAATGTTAGACCAAGGTATAATTCGACATTCAATATCTCCATGGTCCTCCCAAGTTTGGGAAGTCCCGAAAAAAATTGTCGCTTCTGGAAAACAGAAATGGCGTGTAGTTATTGACTATCGAAAATTAAACGAGGTTACAATAGACGACAAATATCCCCTTCCAAACATTTCAGACTTACTTGACCAATTAGGGCGATGCAAAATATTTCACTATTGTGAAATATTTTGTATTTATTTGTATTTGTATTTATTTATATTTGTATTTATTTGTATTTGTATTTATTTATACTCAAATGTGGTGCTAAATATAGCACCACATTTGGCATCAGGTTTTCACCAAATCGAAATCGATCCTAAAGATATTCAAAAGACCGCTTTCACCGTTGAAAATAGACATTTTGAATTTGTACGTAATTGTACGTTTGTACGTTTTTAATCCATTTGGATTAAAGAATGCCCCATCAACATTTCAAAGAGTGATGGATAACATTTTATTGGGAATTCAAAATGAACGTTGTCTTTACATGGACGACATCAATATTTATTCAGCAACAATCCATGACCACATTTCTAGGTTAAATTAAGTCTTCAAACGTCTTCAGAAAGCGAATCTTAAGATACAACCTGACAAATGTGAATTACTTAGAAAGGAAGTTGCCTACTTAGGACAGACATGCTATAACTGAAAATGGCTTAAAACCGAATCCCGCAAAAATTGATTGTATTAAAAATTTCGCTGTGCCCAAAATTAGAAAGAAATCAAAAGTCACCATCTAAATTTTATTCAGCTTTATTATTTCAACGTGATGTTTCACATTATGTAACTTGAATTTTACATTATTTAAAAGTCAATATATATAGCATCAACTCTTTTTATAAGGGAGTTGTTATATGAATCAGCTTATAATAACTTGCACTTTGTTATTTAACGTTATTCAGATAACATTGCATATCAGCGCATATCATATTTCAAATCCCGTTCTCATGCATTCACGTAATGCAGCGTAAGCTGTTGATGACCATGCTGTCGCTTTTGCACCTGCATGCTGACTTGCATTATATAGTTTATATAAGAACATTTCAGTGTATGTATTATTCAGTGTAGTACCATGTAACAACTAATGTAGTCTCTGTATTCAAGCAGTACAGTTCTAAATTAAACTCACTCACATTTGTATTTTTTCTGGATAGTTGCAACTATCCCATTTTCATTTTGTATATATATATATATATATATATATATATATATATATATATATATATATATATATATATATATATATATATATATTCTTGTGCATGCTGATTAAATGTTGATTAGCGATACCCTAGAAAAACCGCCATATGGCAAACATACGAAGCCGCTTTATTAATCCTCAATTAAAATTTAATGTAGAAAGTAATAGGTGAAAAACGCTGGATGTAGCGGAGGCAGTCTCCGAAACCACAATTCTATAATCGCATAGTTTCATTAGTAAATATACAACATTCTAAGTGAATAAAATTCGGATTTAATGACGGCCGTAAAATACAAAGATCGAAATATCTCGGCTGCATCAGAAGCATTATACAGGGGAGTTAGAGATTCTGCTGTTTCTTTGGGCATCTTTTCTCTTATTAGAAATACAATCAGGCCTATGATGGGACGTTCATGTTATCCGTAACGGCCATGTTAAGATCAAATATATCACACTTATTAAACATTTGGTGTGATGGACACAAGATTTATTAAATTATATTGGATTTTAAATTCGCATTTTAAACCTTGAAATTTACAATTCTTTTGTAGAGCATGAAGATTACAGTGTCATATTTAATAGTAACAATTTAAACAATGGAAGGACTTATAAATTTGGCCATATATTTTGCCGAAATTAGAAAAAAATCACAGGGGATTTACATACGTTACAAATTAGGAATTAACCGAGAAAGTAATCTTCAAATAAGTTTTGCGGGATAATAATAACCCTTTCCGATATACCCGAGGAAATATTCTTTTATACACTTTTTTTAATTTTATACTTTATTTATTTTATTTATACACTTTAGAGTACCTATACAATAGATAATAAAATATTCTGGCCAACAAAGCCGCTGCCATTCTTTTCCAAAATCCAGTCGATCAAAATGTAAATATTCAATGCAAACGCAACACTTATAATCTCTTGTAAAATTACGTGAGGTAATTTACCAGATAAGATTGAAGACATATTCAATCCACGTTGGATATCAGCGACACCGGGGTTATTTTAAACGGTCTAAAATTACGCTTTAAGCACTCTAGAAGACGGCGGAGTGCAACTGTTGGGAGTTTAAACAAAACCTATGATGTATTTGGAGTGAATTGTCTCTAATTATAATTGTTCATTGGTAAATTATATATTTTATAATAAAATTAAAATTAGTGTTAAGGTCCTTCAAGCAAAATCCATTTTTGAAAACTTAATATGTACTTAAGGATACTGTCACCGAACATTGTACGGTAATACCTACTATGCAGCCAATACGCAGCAGCCAGTTAGGTACAGTTAACAATAATTAATAAACCGTCTCAGCTTAGGTGTGGTGTGACTCTTTTCGTGGTGCGAATTTTTGTTATGGACAATGACCCTTATGTCAATTCGACATATAGACATATAGAAAGAGCATTTTAGTAGATAGAGTGGAAATATTGATACTTATCATGATTACTTTATTTAACAACAGCCTACTTGACTGTTTCACCGAATAAGAACCCCTTATATAGTCATTTTTATTTGAATGGGGATGTTTATAATTTTAACTTTTTTAAGCAAACTATCAATTTTTATTCTTTATACCCTAACTTTAGAGGGCTGGAATTTGGAGAGGGAGGGGTTATTTTTTTCCGAAAATTAAACTCTTAAAATCTTTCGCATCAATTTAGATAACACCCTGTATATATATATATATATATATATATATATATATATATATATATATATATATATATATATATATATATATATATATATATATATTTAATATTATGTTCAGTCTTTAAAAAATGCGTGTTTGATATCTTCGATGATAGTTTTTGATAAAAATATGTCTTGAGAATATAAGGCCATCCCGAATATCAGTGATACTCCATCCAACACAGTTTACTCAACAGGGCAAACACAAAAAATTAATCATAAGGTAAATGTTGTAATTATTTATATACTTATAGATGTATGGCCAAGATAAACAAACATAAATAAAATAAAAATAGTAAATGAACAATTCACGTTTCGGTGGCGCCTATAATAGGTATAAGAAGACGTTAAAGCGCCAGTAATATATTATTAAATATAAAAATGTATTATTTTAAATGGCGATATTTACTTGCAGGCGAACATCTAGGCGAAGATCAAAGAACTTAAGAACTTCTCTTAAGTTAACAGACCACACTCTTGTCATATGCAGAATTAAATTCTGATTGCGCAAGAAACTTTTTTGCACAAGAAACTATTAAAGAAATGCGCAAAAAACTATTTTTTAGCTGGTAGATATTTTTTTATCGCATGTTCTGTTGACTTGAAAAAAAATAACTTGTTCAAGATAAAAAATGTACAATGGTCGTGGACAAATTATTATATTCAACACCCAATTAAGTTGCCATTATTAACTGTGGCGATTTCGCTCTCGCCCAGCGGTCTTAATGGCTGTCATTAATTGATTGTTGAATAATATACCATTATTTCTCCCTGCGTATTATATTTAATATGGCCCAATAGTCCAAGGATTCAAATATGATAGTTTAAGTATATTAAAATATATCCTTAAGAGGGATGTGAAGATAATTTAACCTAAAAATGAATATTGGTCATTAATAGGGTGAAGTGGGGTAAATGTAATCATGCGGCAAGTGTAATCAGGCCATCTGTATTTTGTTAGTTTTAAAACTTTTTTGTCCAAAATTCGAAAATATTCCCTTTTATACCCACATTACTTTTTATTAACCTCTTTTAGATCTAGTTTTGAAGTATTTTTTTTATTTTAATTTGACTGCACATATACTAATTTGGTGAGTGTCTTTTACGATTTTTAATTCCCTGTTACTACCGCAAATATTATTATGTAGTTGTAATATTTTGCTCTCCTAGGTAATTTTCATCCAGGAATCTGTTTCTGCTGTCAAATTTGGATTTAGATATTAACAGAAAAAAATTATACCAGCGATTACCTTTAAATATTAATGAAAAATACTATTGTATCGAGCTCTTCAGACGAAGATGAACCGGAAATCGGAAATGTTATGTTAATCAGACGAAGCCACCTTTGAGGCTTATGCAAAAAGGTAAGAGGAAGATGAAAAGGCATTAAAAGAAGACAATTTGTTACTAAAGGGTTAGAAAACCTGAAAGTTGGAAGCTGAGTTCTGGTCTCATTTAAAGGAAAGGGAAGTATACTTTTCTAAGTTGGTGAAATAACAGCGTTATATGAAGAATCGCAACCTACCATTATCTATGCACCTTTAGGGTGCATAGATATTAGGTGCATTACCTATGCACCTAATTAAAAATATCAAACCTAAACTCGCATAATTCACTTTTTCAATGGTCTGAAGAAGAGGACTATCACACAGTGGCTGCATCAGATATAGAGCTATTTTTACCAGAACCCATTTTAATACGAAGAGAAAAACTATGTTTTCCAGTAATCTTTACCTCATAATATAACGTAAAATAAAAAAATGCATTCCACATTCTGTTTCGCTCAAATACGTACATAATATACTTTTTTTAACAAACATTTCAGTTTTATTCCCTATAATTTCCCACAAAAAAGTTTATAACTTCCCTATAAATTAAGATATCAAGTTCATTTTCTTTTGTTCCAACCAGAATTTTTCATGCTATATTAATTACACTTGCCCCAGATCCATACGCACAGTAGGCATATGGCAGTTACGAGTCGTGATCAACCAGCATGTTTTCTTTTATTTTTTATAAAAAAAAATAAGGCTAGTAAAAATTAAATAGATATGATATTGATTTAATAATGAAATAAACTGTTCTGTAAAAGGAATGAACACGATATACCTTTTGGTTTTCTTGTTATAAAAGTTTAAAGTGCAACTATCATTTTTTTTTATTACACTTACCCCCACTTCACCCTAATAGGTAAGTTAAATTTTGTCGCAAAAGTAAATATTTTTTTCATGGGCATTTAATTAGCATTTATTATTCGGAGTTTGAAAATCACGAATTTGTTATTTTACATTGATGTTCTGCTATATTTTTTTTTCAAGTTTTATCAGAACATGCGATAAAAATATATACGAGCTAAACAATTTTTTCTTATAAACATTTCATTAGCATTTAATTTTTCATACGACATAATACTTGTTATGTGCTAACTTTGTTCTACTAACTTTAAGAAACGTAAAAAACGTACCAATATAATGCGGTAACCTCTATAATTTAAACGATATTTCGATCAAAAGCCAATAGAAGTAGTAGTCAGTAATACCTAGGTCAGTAGTAGTCAGTAATACCTAGGTCCTATAGTGCTTTCGTTTGATATGCAAATTAATGGAATGCGGTGCTCAGTGGCGCGCGCAATTATCCTAATATAGGAAATAAAATAAAAAACAATAATCTTTCTCGTAGAACAAAACAGCTGCCCATAACTGTATGGCGGAAAGGGCAAATTAAAGACTGGCTGGAAGAAAGAACCATTGAGCACGATGATTCACTACTTAAAGCTGAATTGCTGGTACTGGCAAGGCAACATTTTCCAGCTTTCAAGAAGTATGTAGTGGATGAAATTGCCAAAGCTAGAGAAATAGAGGCAATTCGATTGCCTCCATATCACTGCGAACTGAACCCAATTGAGCTTATTTGGGGGCAAATAAAAAGGAAAGTTGCTAGAGAAAATACAAAATTTAAGTTAGCTGATGTGAAAAAACTTCTCAATGGTGCAATCCAAGAAGTAAATGCGGCCAACTGGATAAAATGTATAGACCATGTGAAGAATGTGGAATCAAGAATGTGGAATCGCGATAATATGATGGATGCTCCGGATACTCCAGTTAAACCAGTCATAATAAATGTAAATGAAGACAGTAGTGAAAGTGACTTATTTTCATATAGTGAATAGTGATATGAATTTCTGATGTGAGTTTTTGTGAAGTGATACTAATACGTGACAGTGAAAAATACCAATGTAAGTGTAACTACATGTGCAAATAATAACATCCCACAAATTGGTGAGTTAATTTGTTATAAATTTTACTAACAGTCTTACCTATACTAATAAGTAACCTATAACCACGTTCTATCCTGGCAAGGGGCGCTCTTACCTCACGGTGGTCCTTGCTGGGCAATAGCAATTTCTTTCTTTTATTTTAAATTGTTATTAGCTATTATAAATTGAGCAAAGTTGTACACGCAGCATGCAAAATGTTTTCAATCTACTTTAAATACATTCAAAACTAAATAATTTTTTGGCTTAAATTTTTGCATATATATGAATATCACATAATAAGACATCTTTTGAAGTCACTTCACCTTGATTGTGCATGATGATACGGTAATAAAGCTAGTAAATCGCCGGCTTAGAAGACACCTGCATGAAAGGTGTCTTCTAAGCGAGCGAGAAGGGAAATGGGATTTATATGAGTTGAAGAGGGATAGCGACCGATACGGTAAGCCGCGGGGTGGAGACCCTAGTTCTTATCACAAGAAATTGTGGCGGTGTACAATTTTACACTAAATATCCTTTTGTATTGCATAGTGATGGGATTTACCGCTTCTGTAGTAATTGGTACGGGTTTTATTTGTAAAATGCCGCACAATTTTTTGCTCTAGTTTGCATATCAAACGACAACATTTTAGGCGTATCTACTATATAGGTATCTACAAAATAATTGAAGATGGTGTCGATTAAATAGAAGCGTAATTCATTTGTCTTCGAAATTTGCAATATAGAATGTAAAAAATAAATATTAGCTGAACATGTGCGATTTGGAACATCTTCCTTAAATTATCGTTGGATTATTATTTTTCTACCCCCATACTTTATCTAATTGATTTATTGAACATTTACTACCTGTACCTTTAATGAAGTTTATTATGATACCAGGGGCTGGATCTATAAGAGGCAAATGTCGCACACGCGTCGGGCCCCATGCTCGTAAGGGCGCGTTGACATTAAAAATTTTAAATAATGAAAATACTCAAATAATGAGAATTATTTGAGTATTTCAAACATTGATATCAAAAGTACCGAAAATGCTATTTCTTTACTTCTTTAGACATAGAAGGAGATACAACTAAGTCCTCCCCTTCCCTCACGTTAGAAATTATATATATAAAAAATAATAATTGAGGTTTTCCCCAATCTAACCAATATTTTAAAAATCTTCCTAACTCTAACAACGAGTTGTGAAGCTGAAAGGGCTTTCTCTAAATTATCATTTCTAAAAAAAATACAGGTCCACGATGAGAGAGGAGAGACTTGTTTCTCTGTCGATTTTGGCCATAGATAATGATCTAACAAAATGGAGTGTTCCGTGGATTCCTTTCTCTTTCTATAAAAGGGCCACTCCACATTTAGTAGTTTGCGTCGGGTCCCTGAAAGTCTAGATCCGCCTCTGTATGATACAGATTTGTCATTAAGATATAATAGGTAAGTCTATAACCAAGTAATGCAGATCCATGAGCATGACAGATTTGAATTTTATCTACTTTGCAGTTTCAAGAGACTTGCAAATGCCTAAAATGTGTCCCTATTTCTTGCAAATAAAATTAGCAAATATGTGCGTCAGTGACCGTGAAAATTAAAATTGAACAACCCAGAAAATGTGGAGCAGGTCAAAAGAGCCATAAAAACTACAAGATGCATTAGGTAGGTATATGTAATCTTTACAATAGAGCTAGAAAAAATAGTGAATGCAACTCACATTTAATGCCTATTAAGACACTCGTCTTAACAGTTATCCATAAAAGCTCACCTTAATATAGCATTATGGGTGTATTTTAAAGTTTGTTTACAAAATTAATTAATAAATTCTATAAAATTAAGATATGTATGTTTTGTATTTGTACTTATGATATGATATATGCCTACGAGACATCTACGAGTGGTCAAGGTCCAAAACTCCTTTTTGGAGCCTCTCTGTACAAGTAAATTTAAATACAAGATTTATATAGCAGGCGACGACACATTTTAGGTGCTGCCAATAAATATAAATCTCTTTCACTTATCCAAGAATAAAACGTAAACAAAAGGCATTACGGACCAAGAAGCTCGCGGAATATGTGACTGGGATTTATTATTCTGGACGATAAATTGCAAGATCCATTGTCACATAGTGATTATAAAAAGCAAGCTAAATTAAACGGTGCTCAATGCAAAAGGAAGAATAACAGTCAAGTTCAACGCACAGGAACTAGGTACGTAAAGTAGAGAACAAAAACAACGATTCGTAGGTAAAAGAAAATAAGATGTAGGATAAATAATGCATATTTATAACCGTTGAGAAGCAGAAAACATAGAAAACCACAAAAAATTTCGTTGAGACAACAATCAAGTATTGGTTTCTTTGATATTTTGTTAAATAAGTAGATATGTATTTTTTTCAGATTCTTAATAAAAATAGTTATAGGTAAGTAGGTTATATGCAACTTTTGATAGATAATAAACCATAGTAGATATTGAAATGTTACTATTTTCCTGCAACTTAAATTATTAGATACCTAATTAGGATTAAATACAAATCAAGTATCTATAATGTTTATACTAATATGCAACTGACCTAGGTATAACTAGCAGAAATAAAGTGGAAATAATATCCTGTTAATACGAGTACATACTTAGTTTACGGACCGATTAGATATTGCAATAAATCATTTGGTACCTACTAGGTAGGTAATTCAATAACTATTATAATATAATATTCCCCTATTCAGTACCTACATATCTTTATCATAATTGCCATAATTCAGCCACAAATTATAACTATGTTGATATATATATAGTCCTTTTGTAATTAGGTACTATTATTTTGTTATGTCTTAACACCGACTAGATTTTAAAATTCTTAAACTACATAAGTAAGTAAAATAATATACTTAATAAGTAAAATAATATAAATATTATGCAAAAGATATTTAAATATTAAATATTATGACATGCCATCGCAGAAACCAAAACCATGTTTGCGGTAGCTATATACTGCCATAAAATCAGTAGGTATTACCATATCACCAATAAACTAGGTACCTATATAACTGCTAAATTTAGAAGGCCTTTCACGTTTGGTTTGACCTTTAATTTAAAAACTAGATACTAAAAACTACACATTATTACAAGATCTATTCGGTGAAGTCAGCTCTCACTAAATTTAAGGTAATAGATAAATATATAGGTACTTACCTACCTGTGTTTTTTACAAAGTATTACTCATTGATTTATATTCATTTATTTGGCTTTAAAATAATAGAAAAATATAGGTACTTGGTACTTAATACCTACCTAGTTTGAGATTAAGTAGGTAGGTAGGTATTTATTTCTAATATTTGTTTGTCAGGATTTTAAATTCACTTCAGACTCCTATTAAAAAAGATTATGATTATTGAAGATTAGGTAGGCATAGTTAATAATTAGGCTAATAACAATATTAAAATTGTAAAAAATAATACAGGTAGGCTTATACCTATAAATTGTTCCAAAAAGGCTATGGCTGTTTATAAACAATACTGGCTCTTGTATGAATTGATAACAGTTTAAAAAGCAACGTGTTTATATTCCTATATGTGTAAAAACCACACAAAATCAAATACCTAAATACATGCCCTTGCAGTTATTGAATTCTGATCGTGACAAAATCGGGTAATCCACAAATTAGTCCGTCGGAAGAACACATGAAACCAATTTCACAAAAAATCCTTCACAAAAATCTGTCCATAGCACATCACAACACTTTTCAGCTGTTTTTCCAGTCACCCGTAGTTTAAAACACCAACTGATTGTTGTAAACAAATGTGCGGCTGCTACGGCTACATCTAGTAAGCCGTTTACTGTCCACCAAGCGCACTACACTAAACAAAATACAACCGTCCCGTGTCCAGCAGCTATTCACAGTTCACATTATTCCTGGATCGATAAGTTTGATTGTTAATACGTTATCAGTAAATAAACGTCCGCGATTTTGGTAAACTAAAATTCAAAATTCAAGTGGCAGGAAACCCGCCGACGTTGTCAGTCGTCAGAAGTTCGTAACAGCAAGCATGACAAGTATGTAAAGTATTGTAGGAATTGTAGACACATTGCTCGCATTCTAACGGATATTTAGCCTAAAACACTGCATAAACTGTATGAAAATCGTTCTTAAACTGCTAGGTACTTACCAAAATTAAAAATGCAAGCCTCTTCGGCGACTTTATGGATAATTAGGACGGATTTTAGTCCGTTAATACGAGGAGTTTGTCTGTTTGTGGTATGCTAGGAATGGTACAAAGAATCTGGACAACGCAAAGACTACTGCGCACTTGAAATGCGCATGGTAAGCGTTCTAAAGCCAGTTTTCTTCCGAAACTCTCTTCGTTTCCCCTCCTAATATAAATAGAACAACATTGTCGACTGTGGCGTCCTCTAGTAACGCCTAGATCAATACGAATTTTAACCGAACAGGAAACTAAGCTTTTGAGGCTGAGGAAACCAAGAAAATCGAGTTACTCTCCACTAGAGAGGGCACATATGAAACTAAATAATGACTCAAGTCTTGGACTGAAGACGTTGAATCACAGCTTGTATACCTAAGCCATAGATTAATATATTTATATACCTAAGCTGTGGTTGAATTAAGGACTCTCAAGAGATGCAGGAGTCCTGAACAACACAGCGAATTTATTAAACGGGTGCCAGCACCATTTTTGTTTCTTTTGTATCTACCTATTTATTTCTTTTGTATTAGGTAAATTTGGTGAGTCGATAAATTTAGTGGTCTAGCAATCTTGAGGATTTAGGTAATCTTATTTGTTATAAGTGAGACTAATAAGCAAAATCAAATCAAACATCAATCAGTAAATGATCCAAAATTATTACAGTATGAAATTTTTATATATTTCTCTTATAATTATTGCAAATGATAGCTGATTATTGAACATATAGGTAGTCTAAAGTATATTCACAACCAGGAGCCACCAACATAACAAATACATTAGGCCTACACGTTGCACGTGAACAGCAATATTGCCAGGACCGCACTAACGAATCTAAAATATAGATAATAAACATAGCTTCGATTTATTGGTAATATAACTAACATTAAATTTAACATTCACTATCATTCTCATCAGAAGATGAATCATTGGCAACTGGTGACTCTTTGTTGTGACTCTTCAATTTAAAATTCCCCTTATTGGGGATTATTTCCTTCGCTTGTGAAAATTAATATTTTTTCAAGTCATTTGCTTATTTAGTTACTATAATATGAAATAACCAATCGGTATTAAGTACATATATCAGTTATGTGTTCAATGACTTTACCTTATTAATTAAATCAGAGGTGCTATTAAATAATCTGAAACAACAAATAAATTCGAAAGTGAAATGTCAACTATCGCGTAAAAAGTGTGATATATTAATCACACATGGACTGAATTAGGTTACAGAAATTAATGATCTTCTCATGTAGTCACTCGTCTTAATAAATTAGGATTGTTAAGTTTGAGATTGTTAAGATTGTTGTTAAAAATGTTAAGTCTTCTGTAGCATTATCAGTCAAAGACTCACTGTCACCAAATTTGCCAGTCTTTGTTGACGTTGACACCCACCACACACATTTGACCACTTTATAGTGACCGTATTGGCAAAGTTTACGAAATATTGTTCATATATTTCGTAAACTTTGGTATTGGTAGATTCAAATCTTTGGTCTGTTCTTATTTTTGAAGATATTATAATAACAACTGAAAATGCATTTTCAGCAATTATAGCATTTTCTCACAATTATGGAACCTTCCCAAACCCCGGGTAGGCCATAATTAAATAAGTGAGTGGTACAGAATTAATTGAATATAGGTACAATCATAGATTAAGAATTAAGCAATTAATTATATAAAACATTAATTTATTTGTAAGAAATCTTTATAAAGCAATTAAAAGTTACCGGAATTTATTTAATTTTTATTTTAATGCTTACCTATCACCAACATTAAAAATATATTATAAGATTTTAGAGATTACCTACCTATGTTATACTGCAGGTTAACTGTTAGATTTTTGTCTTATAAAAGTTTGTGTCATTTACTTTTATTTCATTTATTGTGTCATTTATTTTCTTTATTTTCAACTTTTACAATCTTCATCTCCACCTCTAAGCTATATTTTTTGGTGTTGTAAACCGCAAACCTATTTGCCTACACCAATTTGAGACCAATCTGTGGTTAGTATTAGGAAACCACTTTCTGCATGCATCTGAAAAATTGTAATTTTCATTTTCAATTCAGTTTCTTAAAAAAGGAGCATACTTTACAAATTACAAAGTATTTTAGAGTGAATACCCACCGGTTACAACAGTTATGTGTATATTCAAATATTTACATAAAAAACTTGAAATGAAAAAAGCACTAGGTACCACTATGTTTGCGTTGGTTTTGGGATATCCTTTATGTAAGTTAACAAGTTTCAATGCGCCCCCAACAATAAATTAAAAGAGCTTGTAGGTATATAAACGGTATATATTTGGGCTTATATTTATTTCGTGCAGGGCCGCATCACCCATTAGGCCCGTGCCTAGGGCCCGTAAAAAAGGGGACCCGCTCCGCTGCTTCATAAATCATTTACATACATAAGTACTTTTTTGTTTTATTTTATCATAAAAACTTTCAATTTACTTGTTTAATTTATGGATAGTTATTTTAGAGCTACAATATCTAACTCTTTATTCTCGTTACTATTACAATATACTGATACTGCCAAAAGCGAACTCGCGAATACAACACGCAAACGACAATCGACAAACCTAAACGGCGCCGGCGCGGCGTGCATTCCTGGCTGTGCTAGTCATGAGTGTAAGCTCGAGCTCTAATTATAGATAATATTCTATAATCTGCAATCTAGAATTCTGCAATTCTAGAATCTGCATCTGGAATCTCAATCTGCAATTCTAGAATCTGCAAAATCGACTTTTCCAAACATTGAGATTATACTCCGAATTTTCTTGACTATTCCTATTCCAGTGTCTAATGCTACAGGCGAAAGATCATTCTCAAAGTTAAAGCGCGTAAAAAATTACTTACGCAGCACCATCGGTCACATTTGAGTTCTTTAGCAATTCTGAACATTGATTCCAAAATTGTACAAATACTCTCGTTTGATTCTACTGTTGCAAAATTTGCGGAAAGAAAGCCAGGAGAAGACCAATAATATAATCTAGAGTAGTAGGAGCAAATTTATTCTGTCTGTATTTTGTTATTTTGTATGTAGGTACCTACATTTTTTTAAATACGTATGTTCTTTTAAATATTTTGCTTTTTGCTGTAAGATTTTCCTAAAAATATATTTTGTATACTTACGCAAATAAAAATTGCGATTGGACCGATGCGATGTTTAAACCTTAAAACATATTAGGTTTTGATTTAAAATATTTCACTTTACCAACAAATTTCTGAAGGCCCACCCCTCCCGGTAAAGTCCTTGATAAGGGCCCGTAATTTCAAGCGGGCCTAGGGCCCCATAGGTTCTAGATGCGACACTGATTTCGTCACTAAATAAACTAAACAAAATCATTAAGACATAATTTATATTATACATTATATGACTACGTTATGACTTACATTATATGACTACATCTTTCCAAAGGTTCTATAAACAATCTTGCAAATACAAATAATATCGAGTAAGTATCTTACTCGATATTACTCGGGACACATCTTACTGTGATAATTAAGATGTGTCTCGAGATTTGAAATTTGAATTTAAATTTGCAATCAACTTTACCTCCCTCTCAGTAATTTCATACACCATATTCGTCCATACCAGGAACATTTTGTGGCTAATATATCTGAAAATCGTTGTGAGGCTTCGCCGAATAGGTAAATATTTTTTCAGTATTGTATTACCTACCTCCACAAATATAGAAAGTGGCCTCCTACAAAAAAAACTAGCAATAGCAGCATAGGGAACATGACTTAAATTTTAAATATTAAGATAACACTAAAAAACATAGCGTAATAAAACGTGTACCTAAAAAAAACAATATTTCTAATTCCGCGCGATCAGTATGAAGGATCTAAACAGCGATAAAAACAGTCCGAAGAGAGCGTTTGTGGCGTCACAAACTACAATATTCGGTAGGCGTGGTGCCGGAAAGCGGCCGAATGAACTATGAAATCAAGCGGTGACTGCAGGGATCTCCCGTAGCCGACCGGTATCCTCGTCGTTTGTAAATTGTAGGATGTGGCGTCACGACTGTGCACCTGTTTGAAACGGTTCGTTCGCGCGCGAGACTTCACTATTTCTAAAATATTCTAAAATAAGAACTCTTGGATGGTAGATTAATTGGATGATCTGTAGCCTGTGTAAGTTAAAGTTAGACTTCTATCTATGAATTCTTAATATAGCTGTAACATTTGCTTTGCTAGGTAGTATAGATTAAGTTATGGATATTATATTTACTTACCTATCCTATATTCCTCACTCATATCACCGAAATCTTTATAACACTTTTAAGTTCTAAAAACCGGAGATAACCATTCTAAAACACAGCACGAGATTCACAATCACAATTCATTGTAATAAAAACATATTAGGTATATAATAGGTACTCAATAAAACAACGCTAGCTAACCTGCAAACACTTTCACAGATTGCACGCGCGCACGCGCATTGACAATCATATTATATTGGTACCTATTAGAAACATTTCATGTGATACATAACAAATGATTCTTAAATACAACATTTCTGAGAAGTATCAATAATAAGTTTCGTGTTGTATGTCTGAGCAACGGTCTGAGACATTCTAGTAATGCCAAAGTCAGTGTTTCAGAAACATTTCAGATAATGTTCGGATGAGATGTTTCTTAAATGTTTCATGGAGTGTTCAACCGAGAGATTTTTTTTATATATAATACCGATATATCGGTATTGGCAAAATCGAAATACTATAACTTATAATACCAGAATTCGTAAATATCGACAGTCCAGACACATTGTCGGTTCCAAAATTAAATTGTAACAAACACGATTACCATAATTTCTGCGCATGATTGAGATGATTTAAATTAGTTGATTCAAATCACGATCAAAATCATTATTTTAATCAATCTGATTTTCTCAAATAATATCTGGATTATTTTTTCTGTTAATACACTTTAAAATGTATCTATTCATAAAAAAGCCTACACGAATCTTTATGGTCATATTAAATATAATAATTGAAAAGGAATTTAGCTGCTTTTTACAAAAATAAAAATACAACTTTTAAAAAATCTCTTTAATGCAAATCTAATTTTGCTTCGTATCTGTAGTATTCATGTCTGAAAATATTTGTTTGCTTGATGAAACAAGATACAAACATTTAGAACTGTTAGAAAATAGGTAATAAAAACTTTAGCCAAAATTAGATTCACCAAAAAAAATCATGATTTAAAAAAAATCGATTTTTGATTCTTTACAAAAAATAATAATTTTTATTGAACCTGTTTCAGCGACTGAATCACTGATATGTTTCTGTTTTTTTTTAAGTTACTAAGCATCTACATTCTGTTTGTTTTTTTATTTTTTGTGCTAGAGATTATTTTTTGTTTTTTTATGGTTCTGTTAATTGTAGTTTGTTGTACTTTTAAGTTTTAAAAAAAAAAACATGTTAACCTAATACATATAATAAGTGTTTGTCAATTATTATACATTTTTTATCAATATATTTTGATAAAATATCGGAATTTTTGGCCACTCCGATATATTGGCAGGTCTGCCAATGTTGCCGATTACCGATATGTATATCAGTATTGGTCGAACACTAGTTTCATGTTTACTGGGCTAATACCACATAAGTATCTATCATACTTTATATCTGTGTGCCATACTACCTTTCATGATTCACTAAACCACCTAAACACAAATAGGTAGGTATTATACATTTCATTTGCGCATCCTTTATTTTCTATTTCACTTCAAAAAAACTGGCATCATGCCGCAAAAACTAGTTCAGAAGATGCGGTCAACTTTGGGTTGGGGTGGGTGTGCACGTGGACGTATGTACTGCATCTCACTTTTAGACCTCTCTTTCTGGCTTATGTCCCAACGCTTTGAGTTTCTGGTCTAACTGACTATCTATTCACTTAATCTATGGTACAAGTAAAACCTATATATACAAATAAGAACAACTATATATTTGATTAAATAATAATTAATTAACACAAACAATTAAAGCATAAACTAACTACTCTTTTTCATGTTCTGTTGCTGTATCATCAACCTTGTTTTGTTCTTTCTTTTTTAGTAACTTTGCAACCATTTTCTCCTCTTTAGCTAATCGCCTGGCCTCTTTCAATTCCTTTTTCTGCTCTTTTTCTTTCTTTGCCAGCATCTCCTTAAATCTATCATCCCGAGGATCAACGGTGTAACCAAAGTGCCTCTTCACTTCCTCAATTAATCTCTCTTTGCGGTCCTAGTTGAAAAAAAACACATTTTTATGTAAGTGAGGGTAATTTCAAAGTAAGATTACTTAAGAGCGCTCTACACCACGTGACTTTTCAGTCATTTTTTATTATCAATTATCACACCATGCAACAAAAACCTTGAGAGTGCGTGATACCTAAGTGGGGATATACAAAGTCAATTCTAACTTGCTACGACAGTGCCGTTGTTCTAGCAGTAAGAAAATTTCAGGCAATTCTTATTTTACAAATAAAAATTTGCAAATTGATTGCTGAATACTTTTTGTAGGTATATTTTCAATAATTAATATACATTTCTTGGAAACCTTTTTAATAAAACGATACCTACTCAGTTTTAAGCAAAATAAAATTTTCAAAATTTGGAAAGTAAAAAAAGTATGTTTTCAATATTCTACAATATTTTATAAAAATGTTGGTGTAAGTAATTAGTTTTTAATAACATAAATCAGTTTTGTCCTATTTGTAAAACCTCAAAACTGTAGGTCTACAGTCCTCTTAAGCATGCATAATAAAACATAAAATATCCAAAGCAAAGCAAGTATCTATTGATGTAAATACTGAAATATTCTGTAACAATAAACCATTCCAACCCAAAACACAAATGAAAAAAAAATGCTAATGCGCTATTGCTTTTAAAGAATTAAGCCTAAAAATAAACCTACAAATAGGTACAAGGTTGTTCCTTTGTTTCTAAAAACATATTTGAATACATAATCATTGTAAATCATCTGGTAAATATTCTGCAACTCGTACATTGAATTATTGTTAAAATATCACCAAAACAAAAATTGGCCTGGCAAAATACTATCTCCTCTTCTAACCCACTAACCGGTTAAGAGTTTAAAACCAACAGTCAGCACTTTCTCTTTTATAGCAATTGTGACATCAATCAGTGAGAATACATTAAGGTTATAAAAGTGTCTATTTCAGGTAAGGACATGCCATTATTTGATTTTTCTATTATGTTTGAGTATAAAATATATGGGGTACTTCAGTTAAGGACAAAACTTCCCTTACATTAATAATTGCATACATTTATTAACGGCGTTTTTGCTTCTGCAGCTAGTAAATAACTGTTAAAATAGAGTTTTAAACCTACCCGTGCAGATTTAGCTTCATTTTCCTTTTTGGCAATTCGTGCATGCAAGTCCTGCTTCCAAAATTCCAATTTCTCCATTCTTTTAACAATTTCTGCCTGTCTAACCAAAACCCTTTCATCTTTCTCCTTTCTCTTCTGATTTGCTTCCGCTATCATCTCGGGAATAGTGTAGGGATACTTAACCCTTTCATATTCCAGTGATTCATTTAATTCTTCTTCTATAGGCCAGCAAATTGACGGATTCACACCAGAAGCCGTCCCATAGCGACCATAAGCCCTTCTAAGATATCTTATGGTCCCATGATGCCAAAATGCAGGCTCCGGGTAAGGGTTATTGTCAAGAAGTATAGCTCTATCCGCTAACCGTAGTCTAGATTTATTTCTCTTTTGCTCTATTGCGTCTTCTTTAGCTCTTGCTTCCTCATCAACAACTGAAAGTAAATAACATTATTTTAACATATTAACTATATATTAGCTTTGATTGTATATAATCAAAGATATTAGTAACTAACTTTCCACAGGAGCAGATTCCTGTTCTAACTCTTCAATGTTTAATTTAGTGCTGCAATGTCTAATCGAAAGTAGGCGATTGTAAGTAGGCATTAGTCTTTTAAGAAATTCCTTTTGAATCATTGTAGCTTTTATATGATTTACTCCAATATCATCAATATTCTACTTTCTATATCAATAAATACTCTCAGCACAAAACACACTACTTTCCCTTTCATAACCTAAAACCCATAGAAGAAATAGAAATGTCTGTGAAACTAACCACAGCGCACCCTATCACACCAGAGAACATCTACAACACCACACTAACCAGAAGCACAGCACCTCACAAAACACTTATGGCCGAGTGCACCATACCACAGAATGTTTTCTCTCTTTTGTGACCATACGTGTTAATCCTGGATTATATTTAAGACCGACTTATTTTGACACATTTATATTACACCGTGTATTAAAGACCG
Organism: Tetropium fuscum; assembly: GCA_964058915.1. Classification (NCBI taxonomy): domain Eukaryota; kingdom Metazoa; phylum Arthropoda; class Insecta; order Coleoptera; family Cerambycidae; genus Tetropium; species Tetropium fuscum. The sequence goes on along the minus strand of CAXKVY010003643.1, from coordinate 3,487 downwards.
GATTAATAGTTATTTAACGAACTAGTGTATTAATAACAGCGATTAATAATCGAGATATTTTAACGTTAATTAACGAGATTATTAATCGCGGTTTAAAATACGAGTTAGTTACAACATTTTGCCGTCGACTGTACTTTGAATAAAGTGGAGAAAATCTTATTTTAAATTTTTATTTAAGAAAACAGTACAAATTCAATTATTATATTATAAAGTATCACAAATCTGATTTGTGTTTGTAAATATTTATATTTACGTTAGAAACAGTGCAGTTATTAAAATTGAAGGAAGGCACAGATAAATGCTCAATTTTATGATATTCTGAATTAAAATTTAAGTTTATGTCGTTATATCTTGGATGATTGTTTCGGCGCTGGTAGAACTAATATGAGGTGTTTTAACAATTTCGCAAGAGATTTTTTTAGCTACCTATGTCAACTTTATTTTAAACTGAATTTTCAATATATCCTTCTGCAACAGCAGTGGATTTCCAACCACCCAGTCGCTTAATGACTGAAAAGTCTCCACCACTGTCAGAAAGTATATATGGAGGCAGAAGAAGACGTTTTACTACAAAACTACATTTCAAATATATTAAGCGTCGCATGACATTACAGACAGTGACAGATTGATGACAAGGCGTCTTGATTTGGAAATTTAAATTTATGCTCATGTTTCACTAAAATCGTTTATTAATAGAAAATCATGTACTTATTAATAGGGGTCATTAATAAACGATTTTGTATACATTAATTAACCTCGTAAATACACGGTCGACGGAAATGTAACTTTAATTAGTCGCCAATTTGGAGGGCTTAAATATATATATATATATATAGATATATATATATATATATATATATATATATATATATATATATATATATATATATATATATATATATATATATATATATATATATATATATATATATATATATATATATATATATATATATATATATATATATATATATATATATATATATATATATATATATATATATATATATATATATATCTATATATATATTATATATATTTAAGCCTAAATATATATATTTATATATATATATATTTATATATATATATATATATATATATATATATATATATATATATATATATATATATATATATATATATATATATATATATATATATATATATATATTGTGAAAAGTAATCTTGGGTTTGTAGCATTTCATTACATAGAAATAAGCAACTAGACGAATAAGAAAGAAAACACACTTACCAGTACTATATCTGGACACACATACGGAAATGAATCACTATGCATATGAAAACGAACCACTTAGAAGTTGTACAAGTTCTTTCACCTTTCTTGAGGATCTTCAGAGCAGTATACGATTTATTTCATTGATCATTCATACTTGAATTTAAATTACCAATACACCAACACTTGCAGTGACGTTTTATGACATTAGTTTTTGACGGAACTCATTCTTAGATTACACAAACCTAGTCTACTATTTATATTTGTTCTATTTGAACATATTATATATAAAAGCATTAGGCATACAGTTATCCAGAAGATGTTAAACTTTAAAATGCATAAAATCTTGTTGAACCTATTGAAAAACAACTACTTTTTCCAACTATATGCGGGAAAATATTGAATTATATATACAATAGAGTTCTGAAGCATTCAAAGAGGGAGTGATACAGAAATTGCTTGCTTAGTCAAAACTAAAATCATTTGTTGGTTGTATGTATTAATTGTTTCTTCGAAAATTCTCGAAAAAAATCCAATTTTCACCCTGGATATATTTATTAGCTTTGAAATTCTTTGCTATTCATATTTATTTTGTGAAAAGTAATCTTGGGTTTGTAGCATTTCATTACATAGAAATAAGCAACTAGACGAATAAGAAAGAAAACACACTTACCAGTACTATATCTGGACACACATACGGAAATGAATCACTATGCATATGAAAACGAACCACTTAGAAGTTGTACAAGTTCTTTCACCTTTCTTGAGGATCTTCAGAGCAGTATACGATTTATTTCATAAATATATCCAGGGTGAAAATTGGATTTTTTTCGAGAATTTTCGAAGAAACAATTAATACATACAACCAACAAATGATTTTAGTTTTGACTAAGCAAGCAATTTCTGTATCACTCCCTCTTTGAATGCTTCAGAACTCTATTGTATATATAATTCAATATTTTCCCGCATATAGTTGGAAAAAGTAGTTGTTTTTCAATAGGTTCAACAAGATTTTATGCATTTTAAAGTTTAACATCTTCTGGATAACTGTATGCCTAATGCTTTTATATATAATATGTTCAAATAGAACAAATATAAATAGTAGACTAGGTTTGTGTAATCTAAGAATGAGTTCCGTCAAAAACTAATGTCATAAAACGTCACTGCAAGTGTTGGTGTATTGGTAATTTAAATTCAAGTATGAATGATCAATGAAATAAATCGTATACTGCTCTGAAGATCCTCAAGAAAGGTGAAAGAACTTGTACAACTTCTAAGTGGTTCGTTTTCATATGCATAGTGATTCATTTCCGTATGTGTGTCCAGATATAGTACTGGTAAGTGTGTTTTCTTTCTTATTCGTCTAGTTGCTTATTTCTATGTAATGAAATGCTACAAACCCAAGATTACTTTTCACAAAATAAATATGAATAGCAAAGAATTTCAAAGCTAATAAATATATCCAGGGTGAAAATTGGATTTTTTTCGAGAATTTTCGAAGAAACAATTAATACATACAACCAACAAATGATTTTAGTTTTGACTAAGCAAGCAATTTCTGTATCACTCCCTCTTTGAATGCTTCAGAACTCTATTGTATATATAATTCAATATTTTCCCGCATATAGTTGGAAAAAGTAGTTGTTTTTCAATAGGTTCAACAAGATTTTATGCATTTTAAAGTTTAACATCTTCTGGATAACTGTATGCCTAATGCTTTTATATATAATATGTTCAAATAGAACAAATATAAATAGTAGACTAGGTTTGTGTAATCTAAGAATGAGTTCCGTCAAAAACTAATGTCATAAAACGTCACTGCAAGTGTTGGTGTATTGGTAATTTAAATTCAAGTATGAATGATCAATGAAATAAATCGTATACTGCTCTGAAGATCCTCAAGAAAGGTGAAAGAACTTGTACAACTTCTAAGTGGTTCGTTTTCATATGCATAGTGATTCATTTCCGTATGTGTGTCCAGATATAGTACTGGTAAGTGTGTTTTCTTTCTTATTCGTCTAGTTGCTTATTTCTATGTAATGAAATGCTACAAACCCAAGATTACTTTTCACAAAATAAATATGAATAGCAAAGAATTTCAAAGCTAATAAATATATCCAGGGTGAAAATTGGATTTTTTTCGAGAATTTTCGAAGAAACAATTAATACATACAACCAACAAATGATTTTAGTTTTGACTAAGCAAGCAATTTCTGTATCACTCCCTCTTTGAATGCTTCAGAACTCTATTGT